>JANVCK010154198.1:0-11111 GCA_026546655.1 Epizoanthus illoricatus
GTCTGTTCCTTAGATAAGTATTTTTTTCCCTACGCGGCCGAATTAGAGCTCCTGTTGAGACAAGTTTGACGTAATTATTAAATTAGGCCGCGCCGCGTGGATGGGGGAATAGGCCTTGTTCGGCCTCGATTCGAATATGAAAAACAAAATGGCGTTGGGTTTCAAGGAAGCAAAAGGGAGCATCGCAGAACGTGGCTTGTAGTGGATGTTTATATGGGAAATAGGACTTCTTGAACACAACACAACACGCAGCAAAGGTTGGATAATGTTACTGTGATACTGAGTGCTCGATATAATAATACTCTAAACTCGTAGCCAACACTCTAAGGGCTCGTGTTCAAGTGACACTAACCTACTTCCTCCAACAGAAATACTTCACGGTCACAGACTTCATGTTAGAAATACCAAGCGCCCCGGCATCTGTCAGTGAACAATAATAATCACTGCCCACGTTTCGCCTACTTGTATTGCACTGGCGAAGAGCTTCATGACCGTAGTTGATCGCTTTCGCGTCACCGGCGCTGTCGGTGACGGTTATACCATTGATGGTAAAATACCGTCCAGGATTGCAGTGGAGTTCAACTGGAAACGCTGTCACAGTTACTGGAAAACAAAATTTATTTGTTTATTTATTGTCAACAACGGAGTTAGGAATCCACATATTCATTAATCAATCAATCAATCAATCAATCAATCAATCAATCAGTCAGTCAGTCAGTCAATGAGTCAATAAGTCAATGAGTCAATCAATCAATCGTCCGTTGCAGTCTGAGCGTAAAGTTGAAGTATTTTCTTCGAAACCAGCACACTGACCTACATATATGTTTTTAAAAGTGTTAAGTGAAGTTATCGTATTTACCAGTGCAAGGGCTATTTTTATCTTCATGATAGATGCAGCTTCCTGAAAGGCACAGTATTCACACAACAGTTAAAATTAATAACTGGACATTTTAATGCGTTATCATTTACCTCAACCACTCCTGTTTTTATAAAAACCATTTTTATAAGATAGCTGAGAGGCCAAAATTGTAAGAACAATGCTAGGGGTCGACCATTTGATTTGTTCTTTTTGGGGGGAGAGGGGTGAGTGGAAAAATTTCAATAAAAACTGCACAGGTCGAAAAGACAACAACAATAATTTGCACGACATAAAGTTATAAAGAAAAAGAGAGAGAAACGAAACAAAAAATTGCAGCCCAAGATGATACGAAAGCAATTCCAACAAAATCGTTCTTCCCCTCCCCTCTCCCCACGATATTAAATTGAATGTCCGTGCCCTATCTGAAAATGAGTCTATGTTAGGATCTGTACTGTTTTTTAATGTGCTTCGAAAATAGGAAGAACAATAAACTTCGAAAAATTGCACGATATTAAGTGGTCTGTGCTTCATCTGAAAATGAGTCTACGTTAGAATCGCTGCTGTTTTTATGCATATATCAATGTTAAGCGGGAGGGGGGATACTGGGCATATGCGGGGGATTTGACAGTGATTAGTTGCCCGTGGTGGGGACACTTGATCATTTTAACCAAATTCTGACAAGTTTTTACAGCCAATGAGAGGCTCATTTGACCGTCAACGATTGACTCGGGATGGGGCATTTGAACAGTAATCCTTGCCCGAGTTCAAATGCCCAGCCTTTGCTCGGCCTCCCCCCCCCCTCCAGCTTAACATTGATAGGTGTATGAATGTGTTTTGAAAATAGGAAAAACAATAGACTTAACCTGTTAATGTATTGGTTTTATATTCGGATTGTGGGGAGTGTGTATTTGATTCTGCCTCTTAATTAAACTGTTTACCGAGTGTAAATACATTTGCTCTTCTTTAAAATTATTTTAAAGTATTCAGTGTTATTTTCAAAAATTCATTTCACAAAGAGCGTAGAACAGCTGGTACCAGTCCATTTAATATCAATTCGAATTTTGATTTGAATCTATCCCAAACCCGTTCAATTTGAAATTTACTTCAAATCAATAATCTATCATGACATTTGTTCCTCCAATCGTCTTCTAAGAAACATGAAAAAATGAGCACTATATCATCCATGTGATTCAAAATCTCGGTAGTCCAGCTATCGCACAAGAAACCCTTTAATATCGAGCTGAAACACATTATCATTCCCAGAGCCGGCACGTTCTTTTAGGCCTGCGGCGAGGAACGAAGGGCTCATTCTCGTTCCCAGGGCCTTGCTCGCTTGTTCCATTTCCCCCCAAACTACAACCATTTTATTATATATAGAAATAAGAACAGTTTAAGAATACTTTGGGGCTGAAGTTGCCAAGAAATATAGAACAACGAACGTCGGCCAAAATTATCTGGTTCTTATTATAAAAAAAGCTTGTACCCAACTAGAACGTTTACAACATGTTTGTGATTAACACAGAGAAATTACCACGAGTTGCTGCCAATAGCGATGCGACGACAAGGAGAGTCTTGATAGCGTTCATCTTTGTCCTATAGTTATGAACATTAACACAATGTATAAGACATATACCCTAGAACGGGTAAGTGATTTGCCATAAATATACAAATAGTAAAGGGCAAGGGGGGTGGGGGGTGGGGGGATTTGGACCTCTATGATTTCAAAACTGTTGGATGGTTTGTTCTGAAACATGGCATGAATGATGTTTTTAAACCTTGTACCGTTATATGAATTTAAGTGTAGTGATATACTTGTCAATTTGGTTTATTCGAAATCAGTCTGAATTCATATAAACGCAACATACGTATTACTTAGAAATGGAAGAAGAAAATAACCATTTTTTAACAAACTTGAACTGAAAAATGGCAACTTTGAGAATGTTCTTAGCAAAATCGGGAAGAGGCCAAACGACTTGGAAATAAGTTCAGTTAATGTGTTTGCGAATAAAGAACAATTGCTAAAACGTTTATGGATATGACAAATTAATGAGAGAGTAAAGAAAGTGAAAAAAGAACAGAGGTACCCTCCCCAGTTGAGGGTTAATGTCATGTCACACGGTGCAATTTTTCATGCAACGTGCCTCCCACCGCCCTTTTCTTCTCCCTTTTCTTTGAAGAATTTAATGTCAGTTGAATCACTTAGCAAAATAAATTTGTCCGTCGTTTAATACTCAGTGAAATAATACGTTTTATTTAAACAATAGAGCGACATTTTGCGTGCTTTATAAGGTTTTATAATATAGTCGCCAGTTTTTTCCCATCAAAATGTTTTGGAAGTTCGGGGCGTTAAGGTGGCTCGTACCTGTTTTCGATTTTTCTGTGTCATTAAATTTAACAAATGTTTTACTCAGTTATCATGACAGTTTACAACAGTTGATTGTTGGTGTTGGTAGAGTAACCCTTCAAAACATCAACTGTTGCATTCATACTGTAATTGTGGTTTCCATGGCAACGCCACAGGGCCTTAAATGTACCATTTTCAGGCCTTGTCAGGGTTGTCAAGATTTTCAGGCCTTGTCAGAGTTGTCAGGGGCTAATTGGATTAACAATATCGATTTTCGGAGAGCATATGCTAAGTTTAGGTTCATTATATTGTTCCAGGCTATATTCATCTGCCACTCTTCGTCAAAAAGTTAATAGTAACCAGATCCCAAAGTGTGTCGCGCGGCTGTCAGGGTGTCAGGGCCTGACAGAATGAACCATAGCAATTTTGGAATACCAAATCTTGCATGGTATCCTGTTTTTAACATTAAAGTGCATTTTACACAAAAATGTGCCGGTGAACCTCATTTTTTATTGTTTTATTATTGTTTACATGTAAAGGAGAAACTATTCACAAATTTTTAAAAAATTCTGTCACTAAATGTTGGCGCCACCTTAACTTTCTGAAAAAAACAAATTTCTGACGAAGGGCTGGCGCTCGAAACGTCAGCTGAAACCTTTCACCCTTACGGCGAAAAACATAACATATCCCATCGTTTGGCCTACTTGTCGACGTAGAAAACCTAGTTTTTTAAAAACTAGTCACTACCAGTTTTCATAATATAGTTTAAAACAATCTTTGCCGATCATTTTTACAGGGTTTCCAAACGTTTTCGTCCGCGCGCAAGAGTTCCAAGTTTGTACACGTCATCTTAAACGCCACCTTCTGCGTCACTTTGGTTTATATACGATTTTAAAGCCCCGGACTTCCAAAACATTTCCAGCAGAGAAAACAGGAGACTATATTGTAAATCCCTTTAAGAAACATACAATATATGTCTGCAATACATCGTTGCCATTACTTGAGACTGAATTTGGCCGAGTGATTACGTACGTTCAAACTCTCCCGCCTCACGCACCTGAAGGCATTTGAAGACACTTTAAAGACAGTGTGAAAACACATCTCTAAGCTAAGTATTCACTTTCAAGTAGCCCTCATTGCTTTGATATCATAGTCTCAATTAAAAATTTCCCTCTCTACACGAGTACAAAGGAGTAGTTTGACTCATAGGGCTTGTCCACGCTTATACGTTTCGTTTAAAAATGCCTCATTTTCGATACATTTTGGCTTGTCGTCACCGAAAACTAAGGCTTTTGAAAATGCTTCCCAAAGTGGAGACTTGTAAAAACGTATCAAAATGGCCACACACTCTTTGCCACCGTCCATACTAAAAAGTGTCGAAAACGGGAACATTTGAAAACGTTTTATCGCGGACCGGGCTATAATTGTTACCTACCAAGCTACTGAGTCTATATCACATTTCATAAATACCTGGCAGAAAACTGATTTATTTGGTTATCGAAATTGAGCCCTGCTTTTGTAGTGTAGACGAAAATATCTAGCTGCTCGGTTTACTGCAGGTCGATAGATAAATACCGGCCGAACAAACCGACATTAACAAGAATGAATAGTTTCGGTAACAGATTCCTATGTGTTAGTTTGAAAGTGCTATTAATTGGGTTCCCAGTGAGGGTACATTATTTCATCTCACTTTGCTTCAGAAAAGTAACTTACCTTGTCTAACGGACGCGTCCGTACAGTTTATATAGGTTCTTGTCGTAAACTGTTTGGTATCCGCTGGATGCCCTATAGCAAAATGGAATACTTGTGGCGAATGTTCTTTCTTTCTACTCACTTGCGGCGCACGCCATTTTCCCACCACTTTAAAACCACCTCATTGGTTGAATGTACTGCTGATTAGTTTATATTAGTCTATAATAATAATTTCAATAATATATTAATATAAAATATAGCTCGAAGCTGCTGAACAGAATATAATGCGCACAAGTTTCACACGTGGTGCCAGCTACTTCTATCTCACTCTCATCCACATGCTCACAATTATTTCAATTTTCGGCCTTTTTCAAAGATTTTCTGAGACACAGACCAAAGCTGAGAAATAAACTAATTTATCAAGTAACTTTTCTTGTATGCGGTTGAACATATGTCATTGTTATTCCATTGTATCAGAAATGAAATACGCCTTTAAAGGTTTTATTGTGACTTCATATCACTTAGCAACTTGCAAGTATCACGAAAAATCAACTTTGTCCTATCAATTAGCCCTGGGTCCCTAGTGTTTGAAAAAGTATACTTCCATTGCAAGTGCGAGTCGATAAACCCGGCGCGATGGTTTTTGTAGTGAAATCTGGCAAAAACGAGGCCACTGCTGATATTGAACTCGTGACGTCATAAGATGAACCCGCCAGCTCTTGACTTGTGTAACGCAACACGCTATAGCTATTATTCTCACTGTCTCGGGGAAGGAAAACACACGAAACTCCAATTTAAACTGGTTAAGTATTTGGTTGTATACAATTGTGGAGCAGTTGAGGGTGATGGATTTTACAGCACCCTTGTTCAAGGATTCCAGTGTAAGAAAATCGTGTAAACCACACACAAGCATTGGGAACCTTCGGACTTCAGCATTCAGTCTGCAGTCGTCATTTCACGGCTGATGACTTTAGCGAAGCTGAGTTTCACTTAGATTTGCATTGGCGCTGGATAACAAAATTGATAGTTTTTGTTCCCCCAGCTTTTTATTTAGATGTTGGATTTGCTAGAGAACGGAAAACAAGACCAAGTGCAGTGCAAGACGATCACATTTATAAGCATTTTATTGATTCGATTGTTTCAATGCTTCAGGCCTTCTAACAACTCGTGCAGTGATTGGTATCAATCATTATATTGTTGCCCCTGCGGCCCGGGATTTTTCCACGGATGCGCAGACTTTAATACAACTCGACATCCAACTATGTGAAAATTTTGTGACTTATGCGTCACAATTCTTCGATTTTAGCTTTTCCAAATTCAATGATGAATTATGAAATCGCGGCTCTGCTCGTACTCGTATAGAATATGTAAACATTGTAAACCCCTGAGCCCGGCGGAGTCAGTTTGTTGAGAATTAATACGCGGATTTTCAGCGAAATATCAAGTTTGTAAGCTAAAACACAACAATTTCTAAGCTGGTCAATAATTATCATGAAAATGTTGTTCTATGTTCGTGATTTCATTTTGTCGCCAGTCGTATATAAAAATCATGCAATGCGTATAATAATCTATGTTGCATGAGAGTGATTCGGCATACCAGTAATATGAAAATATATCGACACGCAATTGATATTTTTTCGGCAGGGCTCGTGTAGCTTCCACCAATGATAAAAATGAAACAATCTGACAGCGTCCAGATTATAAATTTTTAACTTTCTGTCCAGTCTGAATTCCCCAAACGACTCCCTGATGACTGTTTTCCTCAGGATTCCCAGGATTCCTGTTCACGGTTGTCTTCATCTTGTTGATCTTCCTCTGAACTTGAGGCGTCTATGGCAAGCTGCACGACACTCGGAGCAGTGGTGATCAACGCGTCCAGATTATCGCCATCTAGCCCTCCCTCACAATTTTAGCTCATTTCTGATGACGACGTTGTCGGTCTTCATTTAAGAACGCAGAAAATAAATCTAAATGTCTTTTAATACACGCCAATAAGAAGTCGTACTTCTTAAAAATATAGGCTCGATTTCCAGCCGACTCTAGAGTCCGATCTCCGGTCCTATTAGGACCGGACTTGGAGAAACGGCTGGAAGTCGAGCCTTGTTGCTGCTGCGATCCTAGATAACCTGTTTATATCGTTCGCCATTTTGTTTTTCCATCTTTTTATATTACGTCATTCATTAAACTCGGTCGCGGGTTGCGGGGGAGAATGGGATCTATCCAACCTCGAGTGGAAGATGCAAAAACAAAATGGCGGACGATATAAACAAGTTATATGGTTGCAGCAAGCGGAGAAAATGGCTTGCAGAGAAGGTATATGTGACAAGTACGACTTCTAGGAGACACAACAGGCTGTTAAGGTTTGGAGATCATTCTTAGAATTTATTAACGTTTCCTAAAACCGGTGATTCAAGAGTTTTGCATGCTGAGAACCTCTAGATTGAAGACATTGAAGGAAACTGTGTCTTTCGAACAGCTTCGCTGTCAGTCTGCGGAAAATCCGTATAGCTGTGACTACAGTAATCATTACTACCCCCTAAAATCAATGGTTTATGTGAAAATGGAGAATGAAGGATACTCACAAATGGGCATTGCTAAAACATGGAACGCGAAACAACGAAACAATATTTTTTGGCGAGTCTGTCTCGCAAAACGTAAAATTCTGAGCTTTTCTTAAGCTGGCCTCACACGCTGTGTTTTTGTCGCAGAACATTGTAGGATCCGTTGTCTTACAGTTTCCATAACAAAAAACTCAATTACAATAACAATGTATCGTAGAATGTTCTGCGACAAAAACGTAGCGTGTGAGGCCGGCTTAATACTACTAATTTCATCGCTTATTTCAAACAAATTGTGTCAGTACAACTATGGGTAACTTCTTGTCTTCAAGAAGATGGTTTTGAAGGGAACTAACTACATTTTAATAGCCCAATTTATACTAAAGATGAATTATCCGTCTGGGACGGATTGTTCAGGCGAATTGTGGACCCAAATTTGTCTTCGCTATAGATTCGTCTGTCAGCTTCGTGCTAGCAGACAGATAACACGTCTCTAAATTTATACCCAGACGGATCAGAAGACGAATTTGATCTCGACTTAAAATTGAGGAAGACTGGTTTCTATTTGGTTGCAAGATTTCTTGGGATGTATTTCAAAATCTATACGAATTATCCGCCCAAATTCGTTTTCTCATTTATGTCAAGATGAATAATCCGTCTGATGGATAATTCATCTCCAGTGTAAATTGGGCTGATATGTGTCTACAAATACATCTTTGTCGGCACTTTCAACTCCAGCCACAATATTTCCGTATGATAAATTTTTCACTTCACTACGCTATCCCGATTCCCGGTCAAACTTTTCTTGAAAGGGCTTATGCAGAAGTGGATAGACAAAAAGGAAAAAGGAACCAAGGGAAAGCAGAAGAACAAGAAGAAAAAATAAATAAAAAAGTGACCATGGTCGGATTGGAACCTACGACTTTCATGTTCTGAGACGCGTGACTCGTCAGTCAATTGTTCTAGAAATTTCGTGAGATACGCGACTGCCAACGTACCTGAACGGAACAGGATCGAAAGCGAAGGCTTTGCCTCGTGTTCCTCTTAAACTTCTCTCGTGCTCTACAACTGCCAGCGTGTTTATATCAGAGTTTATAGACGCTTGCAGCGGTTTTATATTGCTTAAATAAAACATGATCTTGATACCCGACTTCCTTCACAGCATATTAGCCATGGTCAGTCAACACCGATTTACTGGGCAGAGCATGGACTGGACACTGAATACTTTGACAACAACAACAACAACAACAACAACAACAACAGCAACAGCAGCAACAACAACAACAACATTAACAACAACTGAGAACACCGATCGATTTTTTATGAAATTTTTGTCGCAATTTCCACTGCGATTTTTCGCTCTCGTGCTGCAATTTCAGCGCGATATTGCTGCGATTTTTCTAGAACGTGTTTTTTGGTACATTTTTCTGAAAAATCGCCACCACGTTGCATCAATATTAGAGCATGTTCGAAACATGGTTTACAAACGCGATCAGTTCGCGTCGCAGCGCGCGCGCAAGACAAATCGCAGTGGAAATCTCGACAAAAAGTGCATAAAAATCGCCTGTGTAAAGAGGCCTTTAGTCAGAATCAAGATCAGAATCAGAAGATACATAGGTGTCACTGATTAAATTCGTAAACTGACTACTAAGACAAGCACAGTGAAATACAAATCCTTCAAGGTTTAATTTGAACTCTGTCTGTTCACATTTACCGTTTCACAGTCGCTAGTCGTTAATTAAAATAATACAGTAGCTAATATTATCAGCCGACTCTTGCAACACAAAAGCAATTTAAAAAAACAGCAACAACAGTCGCTGAAAACAATAAAACAATAATTTGTCATGGAGCTGACATGAAAAAGATACTTTGTGGTACTTTAACAATTTATATGCGATAAAATGATGGCACAAAGGCAGCGCACGCGAGGGTGTATGAAGTGTCTGAGAGGGAAAGCGCAAATCATTTGTGACCTCTCATAAGATGTAAACTATAATCACTTGGATCGTTTTTTTAAATCATAAACGCATGAGATAAATTTTTTGCATTGAGTTAATTTAATTTGAAAATTTGTCTATATGTCAAAACGTATGATAATTGGCTTATGGTAAATGCTGGTCTGTAAACAGGCTCTCCTGTTTACAGGCTAGGTAAATGCGTTCGTGAGAACCAATCTATGTTATACACACATAAACATAGAGTCCACTAATGTGTACAATATCAGATTTTGAATGCTAAGGGACGGACCATCCCTAACAATCATTAAAATACCTTCAACTGCAAAGAAATGGTTTGCAGTTTTGCTTTGTACGTACGAAGTTACAGTTTGGCTCAGTGGCAGCAATAATGCTATGTCAGATATGAGGTTTGACAAGAAATTTACTCGGCATGACTCAGTGGCCGACTTTGGAGAGGAACGGTGTCAGTAGTTCTCTGGATAATCCTCTCTCGTTCAAGAGAGTCTCGACTTGCTCTGGAATTCTTCCTTTCTTTAACAACACCACAGACAGAGCCACGAACGGCAGAGCGTACATTGTCCAGCGAATATTGCGAAGCCTGGCAACAGGATTAAAAAAATCAGTATGAGATTAAAACGTTTAATTCGGGAGAGGGAGAAGATGATGGAGTGAGGTGGTTGGAGGGGTAGACGAGATGGACATATACAAAAGTAAACACACAAACAAACAGACAGACAGACAAACAGACAGACAGACAGACAGACAGATACACCAACAGGCAACCAGAAAGCAGGCAGGCAGGTGGGCAAACAAACAGAGATATGTGCAGAAACAGACAGAGGCGGAGGTAGAGACATAGGCAGAGACAAACATAGGTAGGCAGACAGATAGACAGACAGACAGAGAAGACACTTAGCATGTACATCAACAGACAGACAGACAGACAAAGAAGCAGAGGTAGATCGAGGCAAAGAGAAACAGGCAGACAGACAGACAGACGGACGGACGGACGGAAGGACGGACGAACGGATCGCCTGCCTGCCTGCCTACAGGAGTGCCCAACTGACTGCCTGGATAATAGAGAGATGTATTGAGGTTACAGTCCTACGAGGAAACATCTAGAAACTCTAAGATAACCAAAATTGACATACTTTCGAATTCGTTTCTGTGCCTTTGGCAGATCGGCGAGGTCTTCTTTCAGCAAGAACTGTTTCAAGCCTAACACGGAAGACTCGAAGTACGAGTCCCAATCGAGATCTCTCACGTCAAAGTTGAACACCTATGGAAGAGAATTGGTCAAAAGATTTGTCTGGTTGTGAACCTGTCGTCCTTTGATTTAACAAAAACAGCCAACATTCTTGATTCAGTCGATGATGACACAAAAGAAAATACAAACTTATACACCTGTATAACAAATTATATAGGGAAGACAGTGGCTGACAGGTGAATCCATAGCTAATACGATAAAGGACGGACCATTTGATTTTGTGGGGAGGGGAGTGGAAGAATTTGTAAAAAAACAACTTGCACGACACAAAATTATAAAGACAGAGAGAGAGAGAGAGAGAGAGAGCGCGAAAACAAAATTGCATTCCCATTCCAGTGCAAAAGCAAAATTTTCTCGCAAATCATTCTTCCACCCCCACCCCACGATATCAAATGGTCCGTCCCTAACATTATATAGTTACCTCAGACAAGCA
>JANVCK010154309.1:0-11111 GCA_026546655.1 Epizoanthus illoricatus
GTGAAGTGAAGTGAAGTGAAGTGAAGTGAAGTGAAGGGAAGTGAAGTGAAGTGAAGTGAAGTGAAGTGAAGTGAAGTAAAAATAAACATGGAAACCAGGTATTACAGGTGCAGTGCAAACCCTGTTGTTAATTATAAGCTACAGAGGAACAAACAGATTGACTGGTGGACTAAAACAACCAAATGCAAACAAGAAGATACAACACAATCACTGCTAGATTAACTGCACAATAATACATTAGTGACATCTGCTCCAGTCAAGGAGTGAAGATACTAAAAGTGGCTAATCAGAGCCGGCACTTAACTCTGGTTTCTGTAGCATGAAGTGACTGTGACTATTGCTACTCCCCCTGGATGGGATGCTAGTCCATCGCAGGGTTACCCCCCCGCCAGCATTTGTCAGGTTTGTCCCCCAACAATTTGCCAGGTACCCATTTATAACTGGATGGAGAGAAGCACTGTGAGAGTAAATGTCTACCCAAGGACATTACAAAGTCACAGTAACAAGGTTTGAATCCTTTGAATCTTTTAAGACTTAAAAGTGTGACACACTAATCGCCAGGCCATCACCTCTCCCATGAAGTTATATTAACTTGAAAATATCAATCAACAAAGCAAAATGGGGTTCAACTTACAAGGCATAGGTCAGAATGACGTCACCATCATTTATTTTCTTCCTTGCATATGTCTTGGATATCGCTTCTCCAGCCAAAAATATTTTCTCTTTAATATAATGGTCCAGACTACCAATTAAATCTTTCTTTGCCTAAAAATAAAAATACCATAGTTAAAAAATTCATATTTCAATCTGCTACAATTCGCCACTCCAGAAACTACAAAAGGACTGGGAGCCGTCAACCCAAACGATCCCAGAAAGCAATGCTCCAACAAATGCACTGCACAATATATCATCAAGAGTGTTTTGCAAGCTAATGTTTCGGCACAATACGTGTTACTTTATCTTGTCTAAGAAACAATGGAATTAGGAAATGCATTATGTGAATCACATCACAATACCGGCTAATGATTCTGTTTTGTTCTTTCATGCCAAATTGGCATTTGCAGCATTGTTTTCTGGGATCGTTTGGGTGGATGGGTTCCAATCCTTTGTAGTTTCTGGAGTGGCGAATAGTAGGCAAAAGCTACAAAACTGGTGAAAAGTTCTTCTTCTAACATTACACATAAACTGTACATGTACGTATATGTACATATACATGTAGATAAGACCTACAGTCTATGTCTTCAAATAATTGCAACCCCTCAAATGTATCAACATTTATCTTCTCCTAACACTACCAATACAAAAATAAGTAGGTAGAAAGGAACTCATCATGAATAGCAGTCTTGTTTCAATTCTAAAATTAACTTGCTAAACTTACTATCTTTATGAGTAAATACATCCGAGCCTAAAAGAGTTGATATCAACATACATGTAATTGGGTGTAAATTGTTATTCCTCTCAAGCTTGGGGATGGAGGATAGGGGATGAGAGGATTTAAAGTGCCAGTATGGGAAAAAATATTTTTGCATAAATAGACAGTAGAAGTGGTGTAGTAAAAGAACTATTGGGTAGGAAAAGCGCTAGAAAAAATCTTAAGCCATTTTTTTGCATAGCCTGACCTCAGACGCTAATTTTCCTTCGCAGCGAGAAACTGCGAAGGAAAATTAGCATCTGAGGTCAGGCTATTTTTGTGCTAAAACAGCCAAAAAGACCGATTTTTTACTTCTGGTTTGGTTCGTGACCGAGTGCAGTAAACAGATGGGAGACTAATGACGAGAAGGGTTTGAATGACACACACACTAATTTAAACTGTAGAAGGTGTTCATGTATTAGAAAGTTGTTCTTTTTTACTTCTGGAAAAATAACTAATTGGTTGATCAAGCTATCTGTTGCAGCATGCATTATTAGTTGGAGTGATGATGTCAAGTGAGGCAGTCGAACCCAGGCTTTATGGAAATCCAGAAAACTCGGTCGTGAACCAAACAAGCTGCACTTCAAAGCCATAAAAAATAGAAGCTGACGGCAACAGGTTCACAAGCCCACTTTTGTCTACATAATTTCACTTCTACTTTTATTTGGAAAGAAAAAAAGTTCCCATATAGGCACTTTAACTAGAAAATAAGAAACCACATAATTTTTGTCTCATAACACATACCAAAATGGATCTACACAGGCAAAATGCTTGTACTCAGAATGTCCCAATAACATTTCTGGTTAAATCTCACATCATTAAATTTCAAAATCCAAAATATTGGGTCTTTTATATCATCAAGAGACATTCACTGACATTTGACAATTGCTCTTTCAGATATTCTGCTGACTGGTCTGGTACAGTGTAGCGTCACAAGACAACTTTATTTCGTATCACTACTTACATACCTACATTACAATTCATTACTTTACATTCACTGACATTTGACAATTGCTCTTTCAGATATTCTGACTTGTCTGTTAGCACCACATGAACCAGTCGGTTGGAAAACTGCATTGTGCAGAGAAATTCAGACAAAAAGCAATTGAGTTGGAATAGGGCATTGACAGAGATGTGTCAGTTAAACTAAGTTTTGAGGTTCTTGACAAGGTGGTTAGCACCCCATCCTCCTGGAGTCTACCAACCTTAGTCTCTGGTAGGTCCGGTGGTGTGTGTGTGATTTGCCACTTCAAATGCTTTATGGCATTTCCCATGCTTACAGACAGTGGTCGACACTGAGTTAGAAAACTGGAAAAAAAATTGATTATGGTAACTACATCTAACATTTTATATATGATCATTGATAATAAGACATTTTTACCATGGTATTTCCTCACTTAAGCCCCTGGGGGCTTATTCAATTTTTAATGCCCTTTTTATTAGAGGGAGGGGGATTATTAAGTCTATATACATGAAAAACAATATTGACTGTTATTTATTTACAACAATTTAATTTCTTCACACACATACATGTAGTGTAATCATAACTGCCATAAAGCTATAAAAGCTACAACTGAAAACTTGTTCCCAAATGTCATCATTTTGCTTTCTGTACCATGCCTGCCTACTTGAAACATCAATAGATTAATAGACTTTTGCCAGGGGAGGGGGGTAGTAGAAGGAAGGGGTATACAGTAGAAATTCTAGGTCTTTTGGTGGGGGCTAAATAGACGGAATACAGATCTGCTCTGTTGGGTGCTCACTGTTGGGTAATACAAGTTCAAATACCTGTAGGGAGGGCAAACACAGCCATAGTCTGACATCCTTACTACCCCTACAGTAAATATTAAGGGACCTGCGATGTCAAGAAATTGGCTGGCTAAGAGAATTATAATAATGAAGAAAGTTCCACAGCAACCAACAGTCACCACGAGGAGATCGAACGTGATATTTTAAATGTATTCGAAAGTGGCCCTCTTTTGACAGACCAACCACCTTAAATGCTCTGAATTTAATTTAAAGTTTGCTTAACAACAATGCCAGTACCCCTGAGAGTCCTGCATTCAATCCAAGCTTTGGTTAATGTTTTCAATTTCATCAATCTTTTTAATTTCCTGCACCCGCCAATAACCAGACACACATAACTATGGTGCAGTCAAGCAGAAGCAGAGCTTAGCCTGTTTTATTATATATATCAACTAAGACACACAACCAAAACTACCTACTTAGAAAACTTACAATCTTTGTAGTGTAGCAGAAAATAAACTTCAAATATTTGTACATTTGAGTCAAACGCTAGGCTAACAGGGACCACAGTTGTACAGATAAATAAACTTAGGGAGGGTTCATTATTTATCGAGAGGACCGGGTCGTGCAATTTGAACCAAACTTGTCTATTTTTTTTCTTGAATTTCAAGCAATTTTTCAATACCCGTCAGAGGTTCCTAAAAGTCTGGGAAAGCAATGACCAATTATGCATTGACATAAAAAAAAAATTGCATCACTATGGCAACAAAATTGTTTCTAAGTACACACCACAGGGAGCCCACATGTTATTTAAATTGTCTCTGTGAATAAATTTTGATCTTGATAAAGGATAGCCCTCACCACGGTAAATCGGCCACATTTTCGCTGTTTCTGTAAATTGAACTCACTGAAGGATCACAATAGACAATAACAGGCAGATAGTAACATTTTCGACATAATCTTGATCACAAAATAATGATGTAAACAGTATGCCGAGTCCCTGGGACCTTGATCAGCCACATCCACTAAAGTACCACATAATTATCACTATACAAGCTCTACATGTACACTGTACCTGATGTTGGGTTTAATTTTCGCTTCTAGATCCCTGCAAAGCTCCTTCTGTGGAGGGGTACTGTAATCTGCAATCACCTGAAATAGGACTCAGATTTTATTTTTGAATACCCCAGAAATTATGATAATCTTGTAAATAATTAGTGAAAATCTAATCTACCACAAACATGTAAGAATAGAAAAATAATTTTAAAATATTTAGTTTCTGTGTAAAAGACTTGATTAAATAAAGTCAGCAGTTAATTTCAATTCCAAGACAACCACTTTAAAGCCAACATGCAGGAAATGTCATAATTATTGTGT
This sequence comes from Epizoanthus illoricatus, assembly GCA_026546655.1. NCBI lineage: Eukaryota > Metazoa > Cnidaria > Anthozoa > Zoantharia > Epizoanthidae > Epizoanthus > Epizoanthus illoricatus. The sequence goes on from JANVCK010154309.1 coordinate 4,535, forward strand.
GGTTCCAGAAAATATCGACATCTCCCCCACAGATGGTGTTTTTGAATGGAAATTCCTGGATATAGACACTTAAAATATTTGGCTTTTGAGACTCCCCTCCCTTCAAAATTTCCAGTGGCCTTCTGTGTGTCTGGTGGGAGGGGGGGGGTACGGATTTTCTGCATCCACCTGAGAACCTAGATTATCAAAACTCAGGGTTCATACTAAATCGAGATGATAATTAAAAATGCTGTGCATTTCCCTGGAGTTTTCCCAGATAGTTTTTATGGGACCCTGTCCTCTACTGTTTCATGGCACTAGCAATAAAAATTTTCTGTGCACACTTATAAACCTTTTCAACTACAAAATGTAAATTTTGCTGAAACTGCTTCCAAATTATTTGATTAATGTACCAAAACACTAGTAATAGTTTCTTCAAGCCCTGGCCTGTTTACATCAAAAAACTTTCTCTACAAAAATCAAAGAGTAGATTCATCTTCATGAACATACACCAGTTTTTTCCAGGAGTTTCCAGGACCCTAGCCTGACCTCAGCTAAGGAAAATTAGCATCTGAGGTCAGGCTACCAGGATCCTGGAAGAAAATTATGAAGTTCCAAGAGGTTTCCAGGAAATTGTTCCAGTGGTATTGTGAATCCTGAACCCCATATTTGGTAATCATTGTGTCTGTCTCGTCTACAGTTCTGGTTTGGCTACAGTCCTGAATAGTACACTTTGTAGGAGCTTTCAATTTGCAGTAGAAACAGCCACCTTACCTTCTTGAATGCAAGTAGCAGTGCAACACAGCGAGCATTTGATCCACACACAATGCCCTTGGCATACTGCAGTCCAAGTTTAATGATTGCTGGGTGAATGTTGCCAGCACCACCCAAACTAATCCAAAAGAAGTTATACTAATTACCAAACAATAAATTATGCATTTAATTATATATTTAATCATTTTCGGAATGTGCTAATGATAATTATAATAATGGTCTTGGAAATGCCTGAATATTCAATAAATAAATGAAGGCATGGAAGAATAAATGGATGGTTGGATGGATGAATGTGAAACAATAGATGAATGAAGAAATGAATGAGTGAACAAACAAAAAAATGTATGAATGGATAAATAAATAAATTATGAATATGAAATGGATGCATAATTATATACTGTATGAATTAAGAAATGAAGAAATGAATGAATGAAGAAATGAATGAAGACATGAATTAATGTATGAATGTATGAATGGATGAATGAATGAATGAATGAATGAATGAATGAATGAATGAAAGAATGAATGGACAGATGGACGAACAGATGGATGAATGAATGGATGGATGACTGAATGAATGAATAAATTTATTCAAATGAACAAATATAATTATGATTGAATAAATTAACTTTTACAAACCACAGGTAGACCACTTGTAAAACATTTGTATACTTTTTCAAGTGTGTGAGCCAATATTGGAGCAAACAAGTGAGGAAAGCCAAACTTCCATTGGATAGTGGTCTAAATATTTCCTTTGCTACAGGGTGATTCACTGTCTAATACATTATGTGATAAACATTTAGTAAATACTTACAGTCAACAGAACTGATGTGAGAACTGTAATCAGATCTTCTTTGTAGATTTCAAAATTAAATATGATTACAAATCATCCTACAGGGTGAGTAAAATGTTTATCATACTGTTTTTTAGTGAATCTCCCTGTAGGAATAAAAATAATTGGACCAAAAAGTAACGGGAAAAATTGAATGAACAAAGTGATATGTGAATGAATGGATAGATACATGTAAAAGACTGAATACATGCAAATATCTAATATTTGAAGGAATAGACTTGGTCTACTCTCAAAACTATAAATGAAGCTGATGGACAGACCAACAGATAGCTGGACTTGTAAAGAGAGACAACTCCTGCTAACACTCATCAATCAGAAAAATAGAAAAAAAATAGATGGGCATACCAACTGACAGACACAAAGTTGTCACACAGCAAGCTAACCAAACAGACAGAAAGAACACGAGAAATTCTGATGGCAGAGAGAAGGATACACAAAAGTAATTTCAATAATAAACAAATGACTGACTATAACTGTCTTCAGGACTGACAATGACAACTACAATGTCAACGAAACAATTTTCTGACCTAATTTCTTGAGTAAGAGAGGAGTCTTTTTCATACTGGTGCAAATGTGAAAACAAACCAACTTTCTTCTGTGGCGTGGTCCTCTGTGGAACCTAATTAACAAAATATGAAAATGAAATTTAGTAAGCATTGGGAATAAAGAAGTACATGTAATAGTATGCATATTTACCAATTATACCTGGCAAGTTGTTAATCAATTTGGGAAATTGGTGACATGTGTACACTTCCTAACACTGGCATAGTTCACTGCTGGATTGTTTTCATTTTATTAATTGCTAATTCAGTTTTAACAATGAATACTATGAATCATTTTTTGTACACCAAGGGCATGACTTACATCAGTACCCATCTCTGTCAGAGGAAGTAAATTGTATGTAAAATTATGGCTAGAAATTCAAAAATGCCCTAATAGAAATGGGAAGAGAAATTCAACCGCAATTGAGAAGTAATTCAAATAAACTTGTAAACTTACAGTGACATAAGTAATCTTACAGAACGTTATGCATGAGATACAGTTCATACATGTAGCGCCAATCCAGATAACTATAATTATGTTCAGTGTTGCAAAAGTACCACTGAAGCGTATATCACTGGTAAATAATTATAATATTATAATTTTTCTGCCACCAAAGTTGGGCACTGCCAGATAGTAATTTTATCAGTTGAAAATTAATAATGCCAGGACTTATTTGCACAATCATGAAATTGATCATTAATGTGGAACTGAGGACATTTGTGCTGGAAATGCAGACTAAGTCCACTTGTACATAAAGTTTTCTTGATTTAAAGGAATCTTGAAGTGAAAAACACTTTGCTGGCAAAATAAAAGAACTTGTTCCACTAAATTACTTCGTGAAGTTTTTGGGGTCCAAAATTATCACATAAACGTGAACCGCGAGAAAACTTTTCCCTATATTTGCACTTCGATACTCATGGGTCCGCCATCTTGAATTAATGAGGTCAGGGAGTTGCTGTTTCCAGGCCCCTCGCTATTTTGTTTGTTTTAACATAGGTGCACCGTCCGGCCACCCATGCCCTAGGCCTAGGAACGGCAACTCAATGACATCATAATCCAAGATGGTGGGCCCATGATTGTCAAAGTGCAAAAATAGGGAAAAGTATTTGTACCATTCTTGTTTGTGTGATGGTTTTGGACCCCAAAAACTTCACAGAGTAATTCTGTGGAACAAGTTCTTTCATTTCGCTAGCAAAGTGTTTTTCACTTCAAGATAACATCCACCCTAAACATTTTGCAATTGGGGTCAATTACTGGAATTGAAGTTTGTTTAACTTCTGATCAGTAGTTATGAAATTCAGTAATACACGTATGTTAATCTTGTACAATGGTTACCATAAATACCTCAGTGTGTATCGGCTGCACTTTTTCGGAAGAAAATCAGGTCCTAAGTTCAGTGCAACTTACACTGTACACATGAGTACAAGCATTTGTGGCTCATAGAGAAATTCCCCCAAGAAATAGTAAAAAGTTTAGTATGCTACCTAAATATGAGTACAACCTTAAAGGGGCAGTGGCAAGGTTGATTTATTGTATTTTTGTAAAAATGCCAGAAACAATCTACATTTGGGTTTTACTGTTTTGGAATAGCAAGTAGACTTTGAAAAAGTGACCAACATACATAACAAGTCATTAAATACAGTCTGTTCTAACACAAAATTCAGTAATTATGGTAGTTTTGATTTCTGGTTAACCAAGTACAAATCAAATTTGATGAATTGTAATCCAATTCCATCCAAGCCATTCTATAGTTGGCTCAATCAATAAGATCTCTGACTCCCAACCAAAAGGTCCCGGGTTCAATCCCTGGCCTTGCTGAGGGTTGAATTTGTACGACCTCCTCTTTCGCCACACCATCCATGGACAGGGATGTTAAACCATTGGTCTAGTCGAGATCTTGATGGTCTATCAGGGGACTTATAAGAACCCACACACTCATATACTGAAGGCACTACTCAACATCTCAGAAAATTGCTGTGAACCACATTCAGTGGCCTGGCTAAGACCCTCAACTACTGGAACCTTGTACTTCATGTAAATAGGTAGCTGAAAAGCCCTGCGGGGAACACTTGTATATCTCTGTATCTGTATCTAAGGTGGTTGGATATCAGCACAAGTATGTTAGATATTGGAGGGACATTTTTCACCCACCAAAGCTTTTCACCTGATCGCATCAACCCTCCCCTTTCCCTGTGGGGAGCACCTGTATATCTCTGTATAGATCTGTATCTTTGGTGTGTAAAGGCCAATTTACAAGTTACGATTTGTTGGCCCGATTCGAGCTACTAATTAGGTTTTAGAAAAAATAACACCTGTTCAACATGTGTTGTATTTGCATGGCCAATCAGAGCTCAATATCTAATTACAAAAAATCGGCCCAATTTGTAAAAATCTGTTGCAGTGCAACATATTTTTCAAATTAGGCCAATTTTCAGCTGGATTTCATAAATTGTCTTCATGAAAATTGGGGCAACAAATTGTAGTGTGTAAATCTGCCTTGAGAGATTTTTGGCAAATTAAACTGTTTATTTGTGATAATCTCATTTGGAATTATGTAAAATTTTGGTGATTTTGCTTGACACTGCCCCCAGCACTGATATTTATGGTATTATATGGTATTTACAAATTTATTACAATGTCTCAGTGTCTCAGAAGGTCAGTGGTTTCCGTTTAAACAATTACTGACAATTTGTTAATAACATCAGGTTTTGGAATAAAAATCTTATAATTTTGGAATATAAAAAACAACATACTATCAAAGGTCATATTGTATCAAACCTGTTGTCTGGCAAGTTTCTTGGCCACCTTCTTTTGAACTTTCTCGTCATCTGCTTGTAGATGGGCAGCAACTTGAACTGGACGATGGCCTGCCAAAACAACAAGCCAGTAGAGATTAACACCTTAGGGTTCATATATAAAAACTGACATAGTTCGATGTAATGAGAATCAGGAGGAGAAACAGATGCAGAAGGAATGCAAGGTGTAGGAGGAGGGAGAGTAACAGCAGGAGGAGTAAGAAGAGAAGGAGTAAAAGAAAAATGAAGAGGAGAAGGAAGAGAGGTCCTGAGGTAAAGGAGGAACAGAAAAAAGAGGAGGAGCTGGAGGAGAAGGAGGAAGAGAAGGAGAAAGAGAAGTCAGAGGAAGAGATGGAGGCTGGAATAGATGGAGGAGGAGGAGACGAAGGAGAATAGAAAAAGAAGGAGGAGAAGGAGGAGGAGGAAGAGAAGGAGAACGGGAGGCCAGAGGAGGAGATGGAGGAATTGATGGAGAACAAAGAGGAATAGATAGAGAAGGAGGAGGAGATGAAGTGGAGAACAACGAGGAATAGGTAGAGGAGGAGGACGAGGAGGAGGACGAGGAGGAGGAGGAGAAGGAGAAAGAGAAGGAGAAAGGGAGGCCAGAGGAAGAGATGGAGGAATAGATGGAGAACAAAGAGGAATAGATAGAGGAGGCGGAGACAAAGGAGAACAGAAAAAGGAGGAGGAGGAGAAGGAGAAAGGGAGGCCAGAGGAAGAGATGGAGGAATACATGTAGATGGAGAACAAAGAGGAATAAAGGAGGAGGAGGAGATGAAGGAGAACAGAAAAAGGAGGAGGAGGAAGAGAAGTCAGAGGACGAGATGGAGGGATAGATGGAGAACAAAGAATAGATAGAGGACGCAGAGACAAAGGAGAACAGAAAAAAAGGAGGAGGAGGAGGAGACGGATCGAGGAAGAGAAGGAGAAAGGGAGGCCACAGGAAGAGATGGAGGAATAAACAGAGAACAAAGAGGAATAGATCGAGGAGGAGGAGACAAAGGAGAACAGGAAGAGATGGAGGAGAAGGAGAAGGAGGAACAGAAGGTGGAGAAGGAGCAGGAGGAGGAGGAGGAGAGGAAGGAAGAGAAGGAGAAGGAGGAGAAGGTGGTGGAGGAGAGGGAGGAGGAGGAGGAGAAGAAGAAGATGGAGGAGGAGAAGGAGAAGGAGGAGGAGCGGGAGAAGGAGGAGGAAAAGGTGGAAGAGGAGGAGGATGAGGGGGAAAAGAATGAGGAGGAGGAGGGGGAGAAGGTGGTGGAGGAGACGGAGGAGTAGCAGCAGGAGAAGGAGGAGGAGGAGAAGGAGTAAGAGGCGCAGAAGAAGGAGGAGGAGAAGGTGGAGGAGGAGAAGGTAGAGGAGGAGAAGGTGGAGGAGAAGAAGAAGGAGCAAATGGAGGAGGAGAATGAGGAGTAGGAGAAGGGGGAGAAGGAGGGGGAGTAGAAGGAGAAGGTGGTGAAGAAGGGGGAGGACAAGAAGAATGAGAAGATGGAGAAGGCAGAGGAGGGGGAGAAGCAGGAAGATAAGGAGGAGGAGGGGCAGAAGGAGGAGAAGGTGGAGGAGGAAGAGGAATAAGAGGAGTTGGAGGAGGAGAAGGAGAGGAAGGAGGAGGGAGGAAGAGGAATAAGAGGAGTTG
>JANVCK010154420.1:2705-19079 GCA_026546655.1 Epizoanthus illoricatus
AATTAACAATACACTGTCTCCAGACAGCAGCTGATGGACATGCCTACCTGTTATGTGAAATTAACAATACACTGTCTCCAGACAGCAGCTGATGGACATGCCTACCTGTTATGTGAAATTAACAATACACTGTCTTATAGCATTCAATACTTTAGAAATTCAGCAGTCTCTCGATTTTAAAGATATGATTTAATTTAAATTTAATTTAGTTTAAATTAAACTATTTTGCTGGTATCCAAATTTGACTTTATGTTTCAAATTCTGGCATTGATAAAATGTTATCATGATTCTTTGTTTTGACTGGCATCATTGAGTGCAACCAATCAACAGGGGTCATGGAGCACAATGAAAACTGAGGGAGTATAACGAGTGCATAAGCATGAGCATGCTAGGCGAATCCAGGGGCATGCTCCCCTGGCGTAAGTTGGAAATTTTTAAATTTTAGGCCTCCTGAAACAGCTGGAAATATGTCAAAACTATCAACTGGGTTGAAATTATCAATTTATACTGGCCTAAAGCACTAAATTTTCAGTTATGCTCCTGAAATTTGTTGCTTGAATTGTAATGTTGGTCAATTTTATTTGAAACTGCACAAAACATGGGGGCGGGGGGTTGTCCCTGATCAACACTGGAAGACAATCACTGATAAATCTCTGTCCAGGCTGAAAAGGCAAGCCACTGGTAGTACTGTCAAATCTTGATAGTGAAGGTGCCAGCACTCTAGCATTCAACAAAATGGGTTTGTGTAGGAACTTCAATCAAGGAGTCCTCAAACCATGACGTCGTTGTGGGCTCCTCCTTAGCACTGACGTCATCTCCCACCTCTGTACCAAAGGAACTCAGGTACTCGGTAAACAGTGTCCTGGCCTTGGTGAGTGTCTTATTGAGGTCATGTTTTCTTATCATCTTATCAAAGTACATAGCTAACGAGTTGTAATCCATCTGTTGCTGCATACAGTGATCTTTGTGCAACAACAGAATAGCAAGGGACATGAATAATGCAAAAGGGTTGCCTTCACCAAGGTGGTATGGTCCAGGCAGTTGTATCAGCTTTGTCTCAGGAGTGCTACAGTTTGACGTCAATGGTTCATCCTCATTTTCACTGTCAGACTCGTCACACTCACCCAGCAAATCAGTGTGTGTGTAGCCATTTGATGCTAGAACAACACTAGAGTTGCCTCGGAAACACTTGGTAACAGAATTAAATGTACCCATCTGTGGCTGTGGTGATTCAGGGGAAGGGGTGAGGGAACTCCATGTAACTTCGAATAATTGCAATGCATCATCAAAGGGGAATTCTCTCTTTAAATCTAACAGGAGCCAACGATAGCAAAAGAACATGTCATCTGCACCAATTATGATGAGAAATTTATAGAACTCTGCATCCATGCGCTGCACCAAGAAGGAGAGTTGCTCAAATTTCTTGGTCATTGTTTTTCCATCCAAAAGAAAATGTGATTTCATTCTGGTCATGAGGCTGGTGAAGCATGTGTACGTAATGGCTTCATCTTCGAACACAACCAAGAGGGGTGCAGCTAAATCACTCATTCCTTGAGCATATGAGACATCTGGATTAGCTAAAGCATATGTAGTTAAAATATTAAACAGAGAATCTATATGAGGGTGATCATCAGGAACTGCAAAGTAAGGGTGTGTGCGATCAGTTCTTAGGACATCCTTCATCACCATATGCGTTATTGTCTCAATTTCAGTTGGCTCTCGTGCTTTCCATGCCAGTTTCAGATGCCAGTACACTTTTGCCTTCATCATGAGGTGACGTTCCCTCTCATCTTCCGTCAGGTCGGGTGGGAATACACAGAGAAGATGTTTCCATATCTCAGGGCGCAAGCTAGGTTCTATGCCACCCTGAAATATTCTTGCCCATAGCTCCTCAGTTCCTGTGACACGCCCGTCATGGTCCAAATGACTTCTCCACTCAAATTCTTTCAGAGGACTCTTGTTTGCTGAGACTGTGAATGCTCTGGTAATTTTCTGAAAAGTTCTTTCCATTTGATGTTTGATAGAAATTCTCAATGGTACACTTGTGCTGCCAGCAGCTCTAATGTCATTTGCAGGAGGAGCTTCAGCGGCATCAAGTATCGCCCAGCCATTGTGATCCTCATCTGTGCGAATAACACAATTAAATCAAACCTTTGTGAGTTTGTATACTGGGCATGTCTGTGCATGTAAATTGAGTTGATAACTATGTGTAGTTTCTTGGACAAATGAATAAGAAAAAACTTACAAGGGGAAATGGGACAAAAATGAGAAACAAGAAATATTAATTACTTGGTTAACAAGCATTCCAGAATTAACTAAAGATGCAAGCTGACTATGGAGTTGGGTTCAACACTTTCAGCCCCAGACAACAGATGTTTGGTCCCATGACATTAAAAGACAAACTGGAGAATGACTTGGAAGGCAAAGAGGGTTAATTTATAGTAAGCTTTTGCCAAAGTTGTGGAAAGGAACAGAGTGCTGTCCAGTGTGGAATATGATGAGGATGAGGATGGCATTAGACAAATTTATAGACTGAAGAAGTTTATAGCCTCAATTTAAAAGAGGGTAGGAGGTCTCATAGGATATTCTGAGGGGGTCTTGGTGAGAACTGGAATTCCAGTTACGAGTTTGGAATTCTGAACATATGGGGGGCAAGAGCATTTTGGGATTACCGAAAGCATTGGGGGGGGGAGGGTAAAATATCAATGCCACCTGGAACTGCCCAATATGATATAAAATACATGCCCCTCTGTGAAACAGTAAGAGTGACTGTTAGAGCATACGGAAGTTACCTTTGCATTCAAGGGATTCTATCTTCAGGCTCAAATGAGGCACAGAAGCACTTTGGAATGCAGCATCAAGATCAAAATCAGACATCAGTGAAATGTAAATGTCTTCTCTCATCTCAGTATCAGCACTTCGTGGCAGTAAGTAGGATATCTCAAACTCCCTGTCAAGTGAAATGTATCATATGCTCCCTTAGTTTGTGTTTTTCCCTTATCAACATCCTGTGGAGACTATGGATAATATGTATTGCTAGGGTAGTCCATAGGGGTGGTCTGAGGACATAGGGGTGGTCCAAAGGGTTGGTCCATAGGGGTGGTCCATAGCGGTGGTCCATAGGGGTAGTCCATAGGGGTAGTCCATAGGGGTGGTCTGAGGACACAGGGGTGGTCCATAGGAGTTGTCCGAGGACAAAGGGGTGGTCTGAGGACATAGGGGTAGTCCATAGGGGTGGTCCGAGGACACAGGGGTGGTCTATAGGGGTGATCTGAGGACACTGGGTTGGTCCATAGGGTTTGTCTGAGGACAAAGGGGTGATCTGAGGACATAGGGGTGGTCCATAGGGGTGGTCTGAGGACATAGGGGTGGTCCATAGGGGTGGTCTGAGGACAAAGGGGTGGTCCATAGGGGTTGTCTGAGGGCATAGGGGTAGTCCATAGGGGTCTGAGGGCATAGGGGTGGTCCATAGGGGTTGTCCATAGGGGTTATCTGAGGGCATAGGGGTGGTCCATAGGGGTTGTCTGAGGACATAGGGATGGTCCATAGGGATCAGCTTTTTCAACTCTCCCACTAAAAACTATCATTTGCAAAAGTTTCTTATCCTTTGGAAGAATTCACTTTTAAATTTCCTAGAGAAGCAGTGCTTGTCATTTTATAAGGCAAGCGATTGCTCTCCCACCAGCATCACTCACCTAGATTTGCCTCGAGGAGAGTGAAAAAATGTGCACCTGATCACTGGAATCACTCACCTCACCAACAAAGATTTTTAAAATATAATTAGTGATTCACTCACCTAAAATTCTTTTGGCACATTTTTTCCACTCACCTGTGATTTACAAACAGCAAGCACTGGAGGAGCATGCCCCACACACCCTCAAATATGCTCATGCTTACAAACTAAGTCAGTAAATATCTTTTTTTCTGAACCAATTAAAAATTGCATGATGCACCTCTAGCCATGATGTAAACACATAAAGATAAAAATCCCTCTGAATCTAAGTGGTTTCCAGGGAGAGGTATTACAAAAATATTTATAGAGATATCCTCATAGTCACTTTCTAACAGCCAAACACATTGACTTAGGGTTCATTCATATATTCATATACATATACAGGTGCTCCCCTCCGGACTTTTCAGTACTTGTTTACATGGATCAGAGAGAGAGATTGAACTGAAAGCAATGAAGGCACCGCTGGCTGCTGCTATACAGTCTATGCCTGATCTCTCTCTAAGCAGAGGAGGTGACAGACCACTAACACTGGCATTAGCCTACTCTTATCGACAAGTGCCTGGGTTCTTTTGAGTCCCCCGATAGAATGTCAAGAGCCTAGACCAATGGCTTAATGTCCCTGTCCACGGACGTTGTGGCGAAACAAGGTTACACAAATTCAAGCCTTGCAGCAAGTCCAGGGATTGAACCTGGAACCTTCTGGGTACCACTTAGAGATCCTACCAACTGAGCTAACCTTGGGGAACTCTTCCGTGTAGACGAGCATGGACTGAATTGTGGCTTGTGATTGGTTAGGTTCAGTTTTACGGCCGGGTGACCCATTGTTTTTATTCTGTGCCAGTTCTGTGTCGTCTACATGGCAGGCTTACCTAACCTTGCACACTCAGGGTTAGCCTGAGATTTCAACATAACGATTACATGTTAAAAACCTTTTGTTTACAACTGGTTGTTAGAAGTTTGAACATCTGATGAAAACAATGAAAGATTGCATTTCAGTGGACAATGTCACAGTCACTGGTCTCAAGATCCACTTTGATTCTCTTCCATAGAATACACATGTACAGAAACCCATTAAGCATTATTCTATTTACTATGCTGAAAAAACCTTTCAAAAATCCTATAGAAATCTCTATTAATAATTAATTGGCTCGTGAGACGATTTAAGTTTTAAATCTTCTATTCATTTCATGCAAAACACAAAATTTAATATGTAAATACATAATTTACGATCGCTTGTCTCTAATCTCTATACAAGTTTGTGAAATAACCACCCCTACAATAAGCGAAGCAATCCTACTTATTCAGGTATTAACGATATCTGTGCGATTATTTATAAAAGCAGCAGTTCATTAATAGGGGAACCTTTTGTTTAACCTGTTGTATGTCCATTGTTGACCCAAACTGATAGAAACCATGCAACGTGTTTATCCATATTTATCGCTTGATTATAATCTCTTATCGATACATATTCAATAATTCTTAGACTTATTGGAGTTCTTAAAGGTATTTTCTTACTGATTTGCATTCAAAGAAGAACATATCAAGTACATAAACACATTTTTAGGGATCAAAAGAGCATGCAAGAAATGAAGAATCGTGTCTACACGTGAATCGTAAAATGTTTTCTCTGATCTTACCCTCTTATCTGGAACGCTCGACGGAGCAACTGTGACATGTTCTCAAACGAGGTAATATGTGGGTCAACAGAAAAGCTTCTAACAACATGAGTCTTTCCATCTTCGCACTAAAAATAGAAGTTAATCCACGTTAAATAAAAGAAACATAACTGAATAAATTAATTAATATCTCATTGGCCACTTTTTCCTTCACACGTACCAGGGCCCGTACGCGAATAGCGTCTCGATCGTCCATTGTTCTTTTACACAACGACGGTTTCTTCATATGAAGTTCTTGAGACAATCCTTTTACCAAGTGATTTTTTAATCCAGTACATTTTTGGTACCTTCACTTTCTTGTCTTTACGCTCCCCTCACCACCGTCCTCGGCCATTTTGTAGACGATTGTTTTAAAATCATTACGTCATGCTCTAGCGGTTTGGATCGCGGGCGCGAGCGTATGAGACTCGTCCGTTTTAACCAAATAAGGAGTTGGCAGAGGAGCGCCCAGTTTACCCAGAGTGCTGTGAGAACCTCGAAGTGAGGCTGGCAGCCATCTTGCTTCTGTGCGGAATATTTCAAACTACTTCCTGGAATCTGGAGGTTGTAAATGATGGCTGATCAAGATGAACCTATTTCTGATGCACAAAAGGTAAATTTTGGTCCTTTTCTGAGCCAATTGGTTTGTGACTTCACGCAAAATGTGATTGTGTAAGAAGAACTATTGCTTGTTTCACTCCAGGTACGGATAGCTGCTGACTTCATAAAACACGCCCCTCCAGGCGAATTCGCTGAGGTCTTTAATGGTAAGGAAAAGTAACTTTGAATTTCACACTTATTTAAGCATGTTGCGAGCTTTCTGGGGGATAATCTTGGTTTTGCGTTGCTCTTTAGATGTTCGAATTTTGCTGGACAATGATGCTTTGCTGAAAGAGGAGGCTGCAAGGTAAACTCGATGATCATGACAAGTTGTTACTCGTGAAATGTGTTGACTCCTGTTTGTGATCAGTCATACCTATTACTGACTTCCTATTCTCCAGCGTAAAAGTATTTATACACGTAACCAGCAAAGGTATAAAGGCCAACAATATCTTTAACACTTCGCATAATTTATCATTTTATGTTTCACATCTTGATGTTCAAGAGTTTCTCTTTCCAAGTTGTTTATTGATGAACTTTTGTGATCAATCAGACTTTTATATGATCATATTTCATAACCCTGTCCTGACAGTTTCTATTTAATACATGTACTGTTAGGCAAAGACTTCTTTCTTCAACAAATGCTGCCGTTGTATCATTTCAATGTGAAATATGTGCAGGGTTTGAAGTCATAAGAGGTAAACAATCTAGCTGTAATGGTTGTTCGCTTTCATAACCAATTATAATATCGTTACTCTATGCTTGTGTTTGTTAATTTAAGCTGTATATACTAAAATGAAGATATTCATAAAATAACTACTCTAACTCAAGTAAGTAAGATAGTTTCTCGGTGTTTAATTGCCATCAGATGTGTTATTTACTCACAGTATTTAGCATGTTTCTAAATAAAACAAGAATTAGATAAACAACTTATTCATTCACAGTTTTGAACTCTAACTGTTTGTATTTTATTCAGTTCCTTTTCAGATTATAACAAAGAACAGTTCACACCGACAAGGCTGGAGGGAGCGGAGGATCAGGTAACTGAACAATTGTTAGTTATAGTTGTAGTAACAGCTTTGTGTGTGAACAGCACCTGGACATGTTTAAAACTGTTAACCTTTTTAACCTCAATTGTTTTCCAAGAGGATTCTGTGTTTCTAATTTTGGGTCATGTGAAAATGAAATTGTTTATAATTTATTTGATCAGCTCTATCTTTAGGTGTATAATAGGGTTTTTATTAATAATTATTTGCAATTGGTGGCTATAGTAGGAACTGGTTCTATCTTCAGTTTAGACATATTTCACCAATAAAAGTTTGTTAAAAATTTGGTAAATATATTGATAAAACTTATAAATGTACTAGGTAATAAAGATGACGGCAAGGTTGAAAATGTTAGTACATTTATAAGTTTTATCAGTATATTTACCAAATTTTTAACATACCTTCAGTTTGTCATCATTCAACCGTTTTGAAGCTATTAGCTGAAAAGGGTCAATAGCTCACAGCCAGCACTCGCAGACTGATGTATGTACGTACATAAGTATGGTGGACTGGCACAAACATAATCGATTAGTTTGTCAGATCGAATCACATCTTCATGAATCACATGATCCAACGTAGTTTACTCCACGAAGGATGTTGTTTTGATCATGGATCAAACGGTGTTGTTTGTGGTAGAATGAAGTGCCCACACTAAATTATGTTTGGTTTGAGAGAATATTGCAATGGGCGGACATCTTACCTGTCACAAAGCTAAAGCCTGGCGATGGAGAGCTAACCTCTGGTATGCAGTTTCAGAATAATTCAACTTGGGTTGTTTGTCATGGCGACATGAGATTGGCAACTTTAATAACTAAAAGGATGCTGACAGAACCCTGCAATCATTCCATGCAAAGTCACATTATCCTCCAACAGCCACAGAAAATGAACAGATTTCCATTGTATAAATCACCAGAATAAAGAACAACAAGCTATTACATTTTATAAAGTGTTTTGACTTGCCTTATAGGCTTGTCAAAATACTTCACAACTTATAAAAATATCCAGCCATACTACAAAACTGTTTAATCCCTCCTGCTGCAATCTATACTTAACAGAGAAACTATGTATTTTAACTATTGACAAATCTGTCCTTAGCAACAGATCCATTTTAATTTACAAATGCCGGATGTCACTCAACTCAACTCAATTCAACTCTTGATTGTTCCAACCACCCTCCTTAAATTGCATCTCTGCCGTCTCCAATGGTACAGTTTGAAGATCGCTTGGTGTATGAAAATCAAGTTACTATCACTTATTATATCTTTCTATCTTTACGATTTGTATTTCGCTCTGCATGTATTTGTATTGTGCATTCCAGAAACTGAGTGGAGTACTATTCGCATTTGTGTTTCTTTGTTTGTTAATTACAAAGACAGATATATCTTGTTTTGGTGATACATCAGTAGTTGTTTGCAGTTATTTTTGTCAAAGAAAGTAAGTTGAAATAGTCCCATTTTGTGAGTGGTAGTAAGTACAATTATTTTACATCTGATATTGCTGTCTTCTCTCTCCCTGATTTTTGATTAAATTATTTTTAAAGGTCTTGATAACCAGTCATGGGGAACTTCCAGATGGTCAGTTTTATGACCCCAGATCAAAGCAGAAATTTGCATATGACCATCTACGAAAGGTGAGTATAATTACTATGATATTTAATTACATATTATTCAATAAGTGGACACAAATCAAGTGCAAATCATGTGAGATTAGATGGGGGTGAGGCAGGTTATGCATGTGAAGTGGCACAGATGACACATGGTTATTGTATGCCTCCTGGAAACTCCTGCATTTTTTTTCCTGGTAACCCCAGGAAAGACCTGGAATTCTATTCTGATTCCTGGAAAACTCTTGGAAAATCAAGTAGACCCCAGCTGTTTGAATGTTTTTGTTTTCATCATCCAAAAATTAAATGGATGGGAAATTGATTGAAACCCTCATGACATATTTAATGAATCATTGTAATTGTTGTAAAGCAGTACCATACTACTTCCAGCAAGTTGCAAAATCAACACAATTTTTTATGTTTAGTTTTGGAGGGGGAGGAGGTACATGTTGCAAAAAGGGTATGGTTTGTATGCTAGTAAAAATATCTAAAATTATAAACGGTCACCAAGCATATGATTTGAAAATTTTATTTGGTTTATAGGAAAGTAGTAATGCAAGCTTGGCAGATGCTGACAGCCAAGCAGAGCCATGGAGAGCAGCCATAGATGAAGCATTCAAAGCTTATGTCAAGGAACACTACCCACATGGAGTGTCGACTGTAAGTTCTTGTCCACTTGTCAGTGTTGTAAATATTGCTAGCAGTTGTTGACATTGGAATGCAACCATTCTGGCTTATTATATACATAATGCAAGTTGTGGCTTTACATAATTATTATATACAGTTAGTTGTTTTGCAAATATGCCACTTGTAAGAATGGTAGGCAATCTTGCATTTCACAAGGCCACCAGGGATTACTGGGTTGAAGAAGGTGAACATGAGTGGTTGTATGGATTATTATCATGAAGTAGAGAAATTCTCATACTTAGAATGTTTCCAAAGAGGTCTGCAATTGCCAATAATTATTTTATTATTTTATTTTATGTCTTGATAATTATATAGAAGTGAGAAAAAGATCCTTGTAGCATATATATGATTGTACAATCCTCATGTATGTCATTATAAATTCACTTGGTCTCGAACTGAACAAACCCAAAAGTTTCTTGTTGGTACACGCATGTGATATTTGTGTTATTTAAATGTCTACAAGTACAAAATAGACAACATCTTTTTGTCAATGATAGCATGTCTTACATTTTGTTTTGTATTGTATGGCTTTATAAGTAGCAGCAGTGTTTGAGGTATTCCTTAGCTTGATGGAATCTATCACTGATTTCTGCCCATGGCATTGCATGATTTTCTGACATTACTGTATATATTCTGTATGTCAGCAGGGTTCTCAGTAAATTTCACTGCTTGTGACAGTTTCTGAATTTACAGCTGTAATATCTACTTTATTTTAATTGTTACACGTTATAGGTTCAATTGAGAACACTGGTCAGAAACATGTTCTATAAATGATATATTCAAAATACATTTGCAGTTTCAGACTTACGCCGGGCCAGTAGTAGAGAGAAAGAAATAATAATTGACTTGTAAATTGCCTTGCAGGTCTATGGGAAAAGTTCAGCAGGCTCAGTAACTATTACAGCATGCATTGAGGATCATCAGTTTCAACCACAGAATTTCTGGTTAGTGCACATGTTCTGTTTTCTTTGGGGCTAAAGTCAGTCACTATAGCTGTGCCAATGTACAGAGTAATGTTTTTATTTCATTGTTTGTACAGAATTTCAGTGTTTTCCATCTTTTTCACCAGCATTCATGTATTTGCATGCTTTAAATCCCACAGATATCATGCTCCTATTTGACCCTTTCCTTCTTTTGCCTGACACTTTAGTAGTAGGTATTTAGATTTTTTTGCATATTACCACTTATGTTGCTAAAATTTTAAAACCAAGAGTTTAAGTGTTATGAAAGTTTTCAACACTTCAATTGTATGAAACATGTAACACCAAACACTTTCACTTCTGCCTTTCCCAAGGAATGGCCGATGGCGTTCTGAGTGGTCTTTCACATTTAAAGGTTCAGGAAGTTCTGCAACAGTTACCGGAGTACTCAAAGTTCAGGTACAGTTTAACACTGGATTGTTCATTGAACTATATAAGAATGTAAAGTTACTGCATTTAATTGAAAAGTATTCAAGTCTCCTTCAAAAGGAATTTCAGGGCCTCAAATTACAAAAAATTATGAACTGCTATTTTGAAAACACAGTGGAACAAGACCTGCAAAGATTTGCAATTTATTTTTTCACCTGCCATTCTTTAAATTTGGCCAGCATTCAGCCATTGGCAGGACCCTATTTTGAGCCCTATGTTTGTTTCTTCTTTAGAGTTCGGCGTTGAAAATATTCTGCTCTCCACACAGGTACATTACTATGAAGATGGCAACGTCATGCTGGTATCTTCAAAAGAGGTGTCAGAAAAGCTCAACATAACTGTAAGTTAATTCAGATGTTTGTAAATCGAATCCTGCATCGTGTGGCTTATTTGTATTATCCCCTCATGCTTAACGAAAACACTAATATAAAGTCCATGGAACACAGATCGGCAACTGTTACAATGCTGCAAATACTACCATTGCCAGTTTTAGACATGTTTGTGACAATTTTATAACACATTCTTATTTATGAACAAACTTCTGGTATCCAGACGAGGTATTGGAACCTCTAACTACATGTACAGGTGTACAGAAGACTGTTCCAGGGTTTCGTTAAGTCTTGTTTGCATCCCACTCCTTTGTTTACTAATCAGAAAAGTGTGAGAAACTCACTAGTACCAGCAATGGTAACATGTGCTTTAGTGTTTCCTTGTTGTCACAGTAACTGGGGTGACTTAACATGTATGTTGTAGGGACTCAAGGCTCTCCTTTATCATCCATTGTAGCGAGTAGCTTCACTCTTACATTTTAGTTCTAGAGGATATTTTCACCCCCATTTAATAAATTTGAAGGGTAGTCTTTATTTGAATGTATATTGGCTTTCAAATCAGTTGTACGTTTCAAATAAAGTTGCTGCAGTTTATTTTTACAGGTTAGAAGCTGCAAACTGGATACAGATGTCAGTGTCTTCACATATAAACAATATCCATTGTCTTTGATCATGATGTTGAAGCATTAGTAACTTACAGCGCTTTCCATTTGTCGGATTTGGCCGGTCTGGCCAGTCAAAGGAAATGGAACGGGGTAACTTTCGGAACTGGTGTAGGCCAGACTGGTTCTGTTACTAGAGTAGAACAGTCTACTGTGCAGTTCGTTTGTTCTGATGAAGAAGCTTTTATAGAAACATAGGGTGCTGAACAACCTGGCCAGACCAGCCAGACCCAACAAATGGAAAGCGCCCTTAGTGTTTTTGGCACTTTGATTTCCCATAAACAGATAAAAACAACTTGAAAATGCCATCCTCACAGTTCATTGTAATCCAAAGCCCTTCACATTTGCAAAAACATTAAGAACTTGACCTAAACTGTAAGCAGCACTGGTGTAGAAAACTGCTGACCACAACATTTGCTGATTCAAATATGGCCATCATGTGAGGAAGTTCCGAGATTTTCGTGTTTTCCGAGCGCATATTCATGCTAAATGTCACCCAAACAAGCAACTTTCTTTTCTGAAAAGTGATGACAGATGTCTAACGTTGGAGTGCAGCTTTTACACAATGTTTTCCATTTAAGAAAAGATGGTACATGTAGTTGTATAAAATAATAGTTGTGTAAAATATAGTTTTGGCGAGATTCACACTGTCGTATCACACAGAGCTTTAGAGGGTATTTGCACTCGCAATTTACATTTTAGAGGATGTTTCTGATGCTCAAAATTAACTTCAAGGGAGTATTTCAAGCTTCTAGAGTGTCACATATGCACAAATGTGCATCATGGGGAGCCCTGGGACTTACCTTGAATTAGGCAGCTAAGGTAGATCTAGTGCATTAACGAATTCTTTGCCTTCCTTGCAGACTGAAGCTGGAACAGCTAAGCACTTTGTAAATCTTGTAGAGGAAACTGAGAGTGAATACCAGGTTTGTGTCAAGAACTTCTTGTGGATTATTAGCACCTGCTTGAAGGTCATGCTGATTGTTTGGCCTGTCAGATATTAATCCTTTAACGTCCGCATCTATAAATATTGTTAGAATGAGAACGATGACTTTGGACTGCTCTGCTATGATATTTATTTTGTGTAAAATATAATTATTTAAATGCTAATATCCCCCTACCCTCCTTCTCCAGTGATGGGATGTTCAATTTTTATTGGGATAAAATAAGCAAACTACAGTCAACATTGTAGTGGGGGAGGGGGTGGGTAATTTGTCACTCCCATAACTAAAAGCTGCTATCTTTGAAATACTGTAACTCTTTTATTTTACGGTTGTTTTGCACAACTTTTGTTTTATAGGATGGGTTCTCAGCTATACTTAATTGTTTTTTTTTCCCTAAAATAACTGCCCAACTATTTTTTGGTGCCATAAATCCACAAATACAAACCTAACTCCATACTAGATTAATAATTAACACAAAAGCAGTTAATTTGAACTTTATCAGAAAGCTAAGTTTCAGATGATTTTCTTGATGTGGTTTTGTTTGAGTAAGATGTTGTTTGTCCTGTATTTTCGTTTCTATCAACACTGTTTTTTATCACAAATAAATGCGGATGCCATAGGGTTAACAGGGTTCATGTGTTTCTGGAAAGTTCTCGAGTTTTTATTTTTCCTCAAAAGTCAATGAAAGTCCCGGAATTTTACCTTAACTCCTGGTAAATAAAGTAAACTCAGATTGCATGAAAGTTTGTACTTTTTTTATGTACCAGGATAATTCAGTCAGTATAATACTGTTCTCCTCAGAGGCCCTGAAAAAAAATACATATAGATTATATACTTCAAACTACTCCTGGAAATGCCTAAGAAACTCTAGGGCAGTATTGGAATTTCCAAACATAGAAAGTGTACAAAGCCTGTATTAAAGACAACGTGGCTAGTTGTGTTCTTTGCACAGTTGTATTTTGGCTTATGTAGAGCCCGATAACATGAGATCTCACGAGAGTCAGATGTTAGTTGCCTTCAACTGTCATGAATGTACTATCACCAGTTTCACATATACACTTATATTCATCCCTACCTAGCTGATTTAGTGAATCAAGTTTGGTAGTTGGTTAGAGTGAATTTATGCTCATGCAAAACTGTTTTATAACCAACCACAATTGTTTATTATTAGTGTCATGAATTGATGTTGTAATTGCTTTTAAATGTAATTAACCATCATTTTTATGTATCAATCCCACAGAAAGCCATTTCAGAAAACTACAGCACAATGTCAGATACAACGTTCAAGGCACTTAGAAGACAACTTCCAATTACTAGAACCAAGATTGACTGGAACAAGATCCTTAATTACAAGATTGGACAGGAGTTAAAGAGTTCTTAACTGTGGAGAGTTGTTAGATTTTGGTGCCTTTTTATAATAACCCATACTGGTCTGCTCAGTGAAAAACAAATTAAATTTTTGTTGAATAGAGAAAGTGATATTTCCTGTACTACTATATATGTACATGTTACAAGCTGTCATTGAAGAATAGATATTTATAATTCTTGGACATAAACCCGCCTTTTTACTTATGATTACCCCCTGTACTTACCCAGTTATCAAAATAATAGATTATATTTTTCGTGTAAAGCAGTGACAGAGAGAAAGTACCTTGTAAGAAACTTGTAGCTTGATTTTGCCAATGGAAAACTGGACAGACCAGTTAAAAACTACATACAGCCCGATAACTTCGTATATACAGTGTTTTTCAAAAATGATCACTGTGATTGTTGTTTTAGAAATAAATAAAAATTCTACATTTCCAACTATTGGTGTACAGTGTAGTCAAGTACTGTTTTTGTTAGTTGAAGTGTGGTCACACTAGGCAGTTTAAAGTCAGCTGAACTGTGATTATAATAATTTTGTTGCATAAAAAATGATAAAGTGTCAATGAAGATACTTTGAATTGCAGATGGATGACTGTCTGATGATAGTATGATATGCACATTCGTTCATAGTCAATTGATATGTGACAGGCTAGAAAAGTGAAATGAAGACATTTCACAATAGCTGGATAAGCTGAAGTGATTCCAATGACAGTCAAATAATTAAATATGTCAGATGAAACAAAAGTTGCCAGCAGGTGGCATGGTATAGCCATATGCCTGTAGTATTGGTGTGGAGAAAAGAAACAGGGCAACTTCACTGTCAATTACATCAGTTACCACAGTGAACTGGGTTTGTTTTGGCTAACTGGAATTGAAACCCAGCTCATTTTCAGCAAAGACCCAAGGACCATAGAATGGGAGCTGTCCTTTTTCTGGGGCAGACCCAGGTTTTGCAGGGGGAGGGGTTGATACAAGTGCTGAAGGTGTGAGCTTCTAGGGGGTCCAAAGCCACATTCCCCTGAAAATTTGTAAAATTTAAGTCTCCATCTAAAGACTGGATTAACAAGCAGCATTCTTTGGAGTTGCTGTTAAACAAACTGTTGAACTGTATCTTTGTAATCCATGGCTTTGTCATAATGAATGCTCATCAACACTAAACCTGACAATCTTTAGACCTTTGAGTAAGTAGGGCATAGGGCTGATTGCCGATCCAAAATAAATGATGGCCCAAATGGTGCAATGACAATCATTTTATATCATGTCTGAATGGTGGGCTAACATACCGTATTTGTGTTTCTGGTGCAGTCTGTGGCTCTATAACTTCATGTTTTTGAATAATGGATGTAGAAATGATATACTGCATGTTTAAATTAGTGCTGTTTATTTAGAATATTAAAATTGTATGTTTCAGCCAGTTAACTTTGGGGGCGGGGCTTTCAGTACAGTACATGTACCTGGGCACCTATAAGAAACATGCATTGTTCAGACTACTGGTGTCCAAATGGGGAAAAATGAAAATGAACCAAAATATCAGGAATATGAAAGCAGAGGTTTGTGGATAGAGTACCTGGGCCCAATCCAGTGCCCGAGTACAAGGACTTGACCTTGTAAAATGTACTAGTGCACCAGGCCATGCTCAAATATTTGCTTGAGCCCTTGACTTGACACTGATGAAAAAGCTGGCATGAACAAAGAATTCAAGTCCGACTTGAAGTCAGTTGCAAACTAGGCTTGGGCCTGACTTGAACGCCAGTCATGATGGAATGTGAGAAAATTAACACCGATATTTTGTAATTAGATTTTGAACTCTGATTGGCCGTGCAAATTCAACCGGTGTTATTTTGTTAATTAGCTCAAATTGGGCCGATTGTACAAG
The DNA here is from genome assembly GCA_026546655.1 of Epizoanthus illoricatus. NCBI lineage: Eukaryota > Metazoa > Cnidaria > Anthozoa > Zoantharia > Epizoanthidae > Epizoanthus > Epizoanthus illoricatus. The sequence continues at coordinate 18,618 of JANVCK010154420.1, forward strand.
AGGTAATTAATGACGGACAAAGTAATAGTTGAAAGTAAGCATTCTGTACAGCAGAGTCAAATAAACGTAAAATAATTACCATGGATACATCAAGCTAACAGTTTGTGTCTTCATATGTTTAAGTCCTATTAATTTCGAATTCGTGGGTTGCAAAATCTAAACCAAGCACCAGCATAACTTTTCTCACAGTCATGCCTGACAGGCACATTCATTGTGTTTTAACAAATAAAATGCTTCGTGAATTTTGACAATTGATAGGCTGAGATTCTCAGCCTTGGGATATAGGATCGCTTTGTGTTTAAAGCTCCAGTGTGAACGTACTCCAAACAAAGTCAGACAAATTCCCTGAAGTCAGACTTGGAGGCATTTGACTTAAGTCTAACTTGGGTTTCTAGTGTGAACACACTCAATATCTTTTATTGGAGGGTAGTGGCTCTAGTTCTTTTTATTGGGGGGGAGGGT
>JANVCK010154421.1:0-11109 GCA_026546655.1 Epizoanthus illoricatus
GCAACCTCGATCCCAGGGTACTCTCACTTGTGGCCTCGGTCCTCGTTCAAGTACTTAAACAAGGACCGAGGCCGCAAGTGAGAGTACCCTAGGATCCAGGTTGGGAAATCTGTAGCTACCTTAACTAAAATCCATTTTGACAAGAGCCTTCGTTTTGAGGTGGAACTTGGATATAAATCTATATTTTATAGTTACAGCAAAGGAAAGTGGAGTTGATTATTGAAATTTGGAAACGATGACTTGACATATCATTATCAACTCCCCATGCCCTACTTTACGATTCCTTGTGACTGGACGACAAGACAACGATATACGTATATACCCTGACGTGAAAATCCAATTTCACAAGGATTCCGTCTGCAACGCAGGCTAGGAAAATGAGGCGTAAGTGATTTATTTATTCAAACCGCAATTAGAACTTTGCGCACTAGAATATGATCATCCACACTTACGTCTTCAATTAACTACGCTTAACCAATCAGATTCTTGCATTGTGAACTTTTAAGGTCACGTGATTTTATACTTGACTGATTGTCATGCCGCCGGTGTCAGCCTAATTTACATACACGAAAGTTTCCCATTTCCCATCCGGGCAGTATTTAAATAGAATCTGTCTCACAGCCGTCCAAACAACAAAAGCACCTGAAATCTTCGAAAATGTCGCCAACTCTGAACGGAGTATAACTGCTGTTAGTGATTTAATTTTAGTCGCTGTATTATTTCGTGACTGAGAAAACGGACAAGAAAGTTTCGCCATGAAAGGTAACTAACTACCCGGGGGTAGCTAGGTCAGTCTTGTGGTATTTTAATACATTATGTCTTGTGGACAATATTACCCTGTGTAATTGGATGTGCTTTTCGCTTACATTACAACTCGGCTTTGATATCTGAGTTGTTGAGAAACGAGACTAGAAGAAGTTATTTACACTTATTAAGACTGCAGTCTTTCAGTTTTGGGCGAAGAACTTTTGTATAATATAAACGCCTGGTCGGTACAGCTACAGACGATAGGATGGGTTTGAATAATGTGAAACGAAATAAGATTAAGATTTCAAATTTGCCCTCGGTAAACCAATCTAAATGGCTTAGGGAATGTGTCGATTCACTTGTGTACAAGATGAGGAGACTCGTTCACAAACTGTGGTCGCGCTCAGCATTTAGAAGCAAATCCGTTCCAGATATACCAGCTCTGTGTGTCTGGCATGATATTCTATGAGCCCAGAACTTTAACACTAGTATATTTAAATTTAATATCGCTTTTAAAATCTCTTGAAACACGACTATTCTACTATTTGGGAAACAAGAGACTCGCTTGACTATTAGAACCAACACAATACATTTTTGTTTTGAAGCCGTATGCTTAGTGCAGTGAAACTTGAATACGATCAGGTTTGATTATTGATTATTGTCAAAAGAAGCGAACTATGGAATATTCTAAATTATTTACTAACTCGACCGGTCTGAAGAAAACTTAATTTCGTGATTAGAAAAAAATGATAAAAAAGTCTTAGAGTTAGATATCTTAATTAATTAGCATTTTCGAATGAATAAAAATATGGCGTAAGATTTTTCATCAGGATTTCAACTTGTTAGTAAATTACCAGTCGCTTTGTCGTGCACGTGAAAGCTGAGCGAAACATGTGTTGCTTTAGCTTGGGTCATGGAACTGTCCACAAAAACCGGTAGTTCAAACATTTATCAAATGACATCACTATTAATGAGACTAAATGTAACGCAGGGAAATCGAATGTAATTCACAAAGAATATTCCACACGACACAAAGCTCCCTTGTCGATTGAGAAAAAAGCATTTCGAACATCTAGACTTCATGAAAGCCAAAAAGGTTCAAGATCAGAAGAACCAGTTAATCATCAAATTTATGCTAATCATTCCATCGCACATTTAGAATAAATTATAATGGAAATTTTGAGCGTGGTCACGTGATACATTAACGCGTTTGCTCTGTTGTCCTCTGTGTGTGGTGGTCAGGTTTTCTGTGCTTCTGTTTGAAAATAGAGCGATAATTTTGGAAATGTTTCATTCGCATTACTGAAACATCGATTCTTTGTTTTCTTTTGTATCAGGATCGATTCTTTTGTTTATGATTTCTAACGTCTTTTAACACAAACTTTGCAAGCAATGGCGAGTGAAACAAAAACTTCTATCATGGTTGTCAGCAAAGTGGAAAATGGGAAGAATGGAGAACCAATGGAAGTTCTGGATGAAAAACCCCGACACGTGTCGGGAGATAGTGACAGCGAAGAAGAATATCACGGTCAGCAGCTATAACTAAACTATCTTTTGATGTTACTATAATTTCAAGGTAACAGTATTAGAATGATTTGTGTTGCCTCTTTGACCTCAGAGCCAGGGATGCGAGTCGGCGAAGACTACCAGGCAATGATTCCATCAATGGTTGAAGGTAAGCATAACTTCCATTGGTTTAACGATAGTTGTATGTAGTTTATTGCAAATTTAAATACAAATGGAATCCGCTTTGGATACTTGGCTACGATTTGATGATTGCACTTAGTGGTAATGATGCATTGGTTCTTTTTAGTGGACGAACGCGAGTATACACTATATCAGAAAATGGAACCGAGTATATCTCTATATGTACCCATGCTCCGAGTTGGCACGCAACAACAAACCCATGTTTCCCAGTAGGTCGAGCCAATTGCACGAATATTGTACTCTCATAACAAAACTGTGGAGTAGAAATTCAGAAGAACAGAGCTAATTACTTTCCATTTTGTTCATTTCAATTTGTGCTTCTGTCCTACCATACAAATCTTTTATAGTTTTCGCACGTTTGTTTGGATATTAGATATAAAGTGTACGTTGATTTTATATTCAAAATAAATTTGACTTATTTAAATAAAAGTGAATTTCATTGACTTACTTCGTTCGATAATGTTTGTTTTTTAGTCCTTTGGTGATTTGATATGTGAAAAGTCAAAAGAAGTAGATTTATGAAATAATCTCTGAGCGTGTGTGGATGCATTATCGTGTTCAGTTGTCTAATATATTTCCTATTTCGTTGTTTATAATTTGGAAAATGGGAAAAGTCTAAATTTGCAATTTTTTAAAGAAATACTAATTTTGGCAATCAAAATAAGTTACACCACTTCCTGTAAGACGTCACTGTATGTATATCTTTAGTATTTGGAAATCTGAGTCAGAAATGTTTGGAGAAGAAAACGTCTGATGTAGTAATGAATTATTAATTTTGTGAAAAGATGTTTTTTGTTCCATCCCATTTGATTCCCTTTCAGATGGCGTGACACAGGAAACTGAAATAATAAACAACAGGATTCGGGAATTCGGATGTGAAAAATCTGGCATGCATCACTGTTTTTTGTTTTAAGAATGCGGGAAATAACGAGTTTAGAGAGTCAAATTTCAAAAATTTTCTGGGGAAGCATGCCCCCATACACCCCCAAGAAACTCATACCTTCAGCACTTTCATTCATCCAGCACATGTAAGTAGCAATTTGCTTTACCGAGCAACTTGCAGACTGAATTTGCAACTTGCTCCGTGGAAACTGCTAATCAAAATACCAATATTGCGCCACAAAGTTGCAGTGTCGCGCGCAAAAGAACGTCCGGTTTGACTGTAACTGGCCTCCTGAAAACTCCAATATAACTTCTGTTTCATTTCTGTCAACTTTGGTCAAACATTTTCAACAACTGAGGGCCTGTTTACGAAAAGATAGGGTAATGCTGCTTGAGCTAGCGCTAGGGTTACCCCAGCAGTACGGTTAAAGATAGCCTGGGTTTATGTGCAAAATAATACAGCTAGGGCAATTAACCCTACTGCCTTGGTCAACTCTAGGATTCTAGGAGGGAGGGGGGTATGCCGCCTCTCCCCTAAATCTGCCCCTGCAATTTGATGCCAACAATTTAAGAAAGCAAAATGTGGTTCCATGATATAATTATACTGAAGATGGCACAATGCAGTCATAACACATAATATATGAGTTGATCTAGGTATGCGAGTTATCCCCAGCCCATGTGTTTACAAGGGGAAAATATAGTACTACCAGCCTTTTCTTCTTTTTTTCCCCAAAACTATGAAGAAAAGTCAGTAACATGTACCCTCTAGGAAATCAAGAATATATTCCAGACTTGAATTGCTTTACAGAACAGGGGTTGAAAAAATGGAATGAGTTATCAATTGTTACCAGACAGACATCTACAGAATTGAACTTGAAGCCCAAAGGCAAATATTTCTGGTGCGAGATATTTTAACATCTTTAAATTACTGGTTGATTTTTCAGTTATAACTTCTCAGAGCTGTAGCATATATTCATTGTTGATAAGAAACAAGCTACAACATCCACTGTCATGAATGAGCAAGAGAAAACAAGACAACGTTTTCAACTTGAGTAGAAAGCGACGAATATCCATTTCAGTTTTGGTTATTATCAGTATTAACTGTTGTGAGAAAACATTGAACTGTGAGCTGTTAAGTGTAGAGCACTGGAATTACTTAGCCTTCTTGAGATTGAATTGCTCTTGCGCAGTAGAAATTTTATTTTGGCCGATTAAAACCTGAACCAACTGGCCAGTTTACCAGCACTTAAAACTGAAGGTTAGTAGCAGTAGGGGTACTAGGTGTCCATGGATGTAAACAGCCCCCTACACTAAGAAAATGCCTCTGTCGGCACCAATGCTAAAGAAACAAAATTCATGTGAAAGAATTAAAATGTACGTAAGTAATAGTAATGTGTGCTCCAGTCAAGGCCTGAAGAAGCCACAAGTGGCATATCTGTGCCAGTGCTTAACTCTGGTTTCTGTAGTATAGCATGAAATGAAATCTTGAGTTTCCAGTCTTCCCCCTGAATTAGTGGCAGAGGTCCCCAAGTTTTAGTTAAAAAGTGACCAAAAGTGCACTCAAATTGTAGGAAATGGAATTTGAAAGACCTTCAATTTAAAGAGTTTCCTGGAGAGCACCACTTGACCCCCCTAGAATCTTGTGTCTTTAGTGCTCATTCTTTTTCACTAGTTTTGTACCATATCTTTACTCGATTGTATACAGTGCCCACACTATCAAAATCTCTAGATCTATCCCTGCAAATGCCATGCTAGTCCATGGTAAGGTTGCCCCCAGCAATTTGTCAAGTACCTGTTTATACATCTGGGAGAAGAGAAGCATTGTGTCTCACCCAAGGACATGGTGAACCACAAACTTACTGGATTTAAATTTTAATTGAAACCATAGAATGATGCAATGTTCACACACTTATTAGATTTAAATTTTAATTTAAATCATAAAAAATAGAGAAAAATATTGATCAAAATAAAAAAATAAATACTATTAAATAAATAAATAAACTACTTTGTATTGTCAATAGGTTGGTATAAATACATTTGTATCTTTGATAAATGTTCTTAATTTGATTTTTAATTGCAGAAAAACAGTTGATAAAAAACGATCGCCACCACAATGCACTCTTGGTGTGGTCACCTGCTGATGAGCTGGCAGAAAACAAGTGTAAGTTCATTCTGGATTAATAAATTGACCATGTCCACTCAGTGGTTTCTTCAACAGTTTTGATTTATGTCCAGAGTTTATCAACATTTATACAGTCAATCCTCTATTAAGCAGCCTCCTATTAAGCACACTCTATTTACTGGCCAGTTGTCAGATCCTTGGAACATACTCGGTAAGATACTGCAGGGTTTATATTCCTGCTATAAACTCTTGGAAACTACTAGGATTTTAAACTGACCCCTGGAAAACTCCTGGAAAATCAAGTAAACCCAGACTGTGCAAAATCTTTTTTTGTCTTTCAAAAAGAAAATTACTGGGAAATTAAATTTATTGAAATTTACTGCTTTTTCACTTCAAAATACTCCTCGAAAAGCCTGAAAAAACTCCTGGATTTTTAAAATTGTCGATGCTTACAAACCCTGGATACTGTGAACAAAACCTCATTTAAACAGCTTGTGCATCCCAACAAGCAATTTGTTGTTGCTTCAACCTCTACTACAGAGCCAGCAAGAACTTACATGTACATTGTAGTATGGAAGTGGTACAGGAAGATGTATTCAGTGACAGTACTGAAGTTTTCCCACTTCAGATGCATTCATCACATTCAGTTAGTGATAACAGTTATATTTACAGTATCTTCATAGTGTTCAGTTCTCTTTCATTTGTTACTAATTTTGATATGCTGTTTACAATATATTCATTTTGAAAATATAAACTGGCATGAAGCGAAGACATCAATCAACTCACAAATTTAGAATCATGCCACACAACAAGATTTGGTAATGAATTGCATTATAATCATAATACAAATGCTCAGTTTTTATTGGTCCCAACACTTGCATAAGAAAGGTAGAATCGTGCCACACAACAAGATTTGGTAATGAATTGCATTATAAGCATTATACAAATGCTCAGTTTTTATTGGTCCCAACACTTGCATAAGAAAGGTAGTGGGATATGTGCTTGTGTCCAGAAATACATTAAATCAACACTGTTAAAAGACTTAACTCAAACCTCTGAACCAGCTTTCGCCAGCTTTGGATCAACCTACACTACAAAAAATCCAAGTCTGTCTTAATTTGCGTATCTTACTGAACACCCAACTGTCCACTGACCTGCTTTGAGGACTCCTTCAAGCCCAGCTACATTAATATTTTAAGCTCTGGCACATAGCCTACATGTACATGTAGCCTTTAGTCATCCTTGGTGATCTCAACTGCAACTTGCTTAAGGACAGCTCTGAGCACAAGGCACTAACAAATGTTTGCATGGAACTAAATCTTGAAGGTGATTAACACACCAACCAGGATTACAGATACTTGTCAATCTCTAATTATCGACGCACCCCTTTTTTGAATATGTTTTTGTAAATAGGTGACCCTATTTCAATAAGTACTCCTGTCCAGCACAGTAGATACATGTATTCTGATAACTACCCTTACTGTCTTTTTTAATTTCATTCCAGTGGATGATTACCTTCAGGTAGCTAAAGACAAACATGGATACAATGCTGAACAGGTAAATTTTTTAGCAGTTTATTTTGCAGAGTCTTGTTTGTTATGGATAAAGTATACATCATTTATTCTTGTAGTAAATCAACACTTGTACTTGATACATGTATAGCACATATCTTTCGATTTTTACTGACATTTTGTTTATACACATTAGGCTCTAGGAATGTTGTTTTGGCACAAACACAATGTTGAGAGATCACTGTCAGACTTGCCAAACTTCACACCTTTTCCAGGTATGTGGGTATTAATTTTATTTGTTTTTACTGCCCTCTCGGTCTGTGAATGCATGAAAATCAGTATTTTTGTTTATGCATTTGAAGAGCACTTTTATAATATAATTTGATATTTTTACTTGGCTGCTGCCATATAAGGCATGTGCCAAGTCAAGTGATACAGCTGCATGTTTCTGTTGAGTCTTTATGGCAGACTCAGTGAAAAGGAAAATCGATATTTACATCTCTAACATTGGTCTAATCCAGAATTAACAGGAAAGTCTGGAAACCAGAGATTAGTTGCCAGAATCATCAGTCAGTGCTCAAACATCAATTGGTCTAACCTGGTAGTTTTGTAATCACAAATATGTACTGGGCATTTCTTGCTGAAAGGGAACCTTTGCATCTGCAGGCAGGCTATAAACATAACTATAACTCCATGTTTTGTTATCACCTTCTCACTTTCCTAATTCCTGATGTCCCTGAGTGAGCCTGCCTAGAAGACTAGATGACCCAGTCCTCATCAAGCAAAATTAGTGATGAAATCCACAAACAGTGATAAAGCCAGAGAGGATCTATCTTGGAAGCCTCTGCAGCAGTGCTGCAAGGATTATAATTTTATTCTTAAACTTGCCAAAAATATTTGCACGGCACTACCCCTCAGTTTTTAATAATTATTTTAGACACACCACAATTATAAGTGTGCATGAAGTTGTGTAAGACTCTCTTCCCAGGGGCAATTTTTCCTTCTCTTGACTTTTTCCAGTCCCCTTTTTCCTCACCAGACAGATTGCCCCTGGATTTCTGAGGGTGTTAAATTTATTGATATTATTAGTTGTTAGCATGTTGTTCCTCAGATAGGATTTCTTATGGTGTAAAGTGACTGTGTTTATGTTTGTTTACTATAGATGAATGGAGCATGGAAGATAAGGTTCTTTTTGAGCAAGCATTTAGTTCTCATGGAAAGAGTTTCAAGAGAATTCAACAAACAGTGAGCAGTAAAAGATAATTTAGGCCATACCAATAAAGTGTTTCGTTTCCTATCGCCCGACTGACCCAACATTTTGGGAAATAATTTCATACTCAGTCTTCGTCAAGCTTTCCACTTATTATGGTACTTTAGTAAATTATTAATGGTCTTGAAATGGAGTTAAGACTCGTCTTTGTAGGAAATGAAAAAATAATAAAAATTTAGTCTTTGTCAAGAGTGTTCTACTAATTACAGTATTATGGTGAAACTTTCGTAAAACAGAATTAAACAAACAGCAACTTAAACTTGCCTTTGTACAAATATGAGCTGCTATCCAAGTTGCTATAATTGTAAACTCTGACAGTGCCATCACTCATTTGTACGTTGTAATTTTCAACAGAAATACAAAAATTTTATTTCAAAACTGCTATTAACCACAGTAACGGAATTCATCTCTCATACAAATGCCAGTTTAATTAAAAAAACATAGTGCCATGTACTTACTGTGAGCAAATCTGAATATGTCAGTCCACCGGGTTTCTGAGCAAACTCAACTTCATTTTTAGGCCATTTTGCTATTTTGTCATATTTTTTATTTTCCTTTAAATTCTTATTTTCCAGAGGGCAATGTGGGAAACGAAAAATTTTATAGGGATGGCCTTATTAACATAATAATAATAATATCAATAATATGATGATGATAACAATAATAAAAATAATAATAAATATCAATTTTTATATAAAGTGTCACTATGTATTGTGCAAAGGACATTGTGATCCATTTGAGGATTAGCACCTGTTTGAAAATTTAGAAACCTGAACAATTAGGTTTTCTTGTTTGTATACTAAAACTAAGTGGTTTTTAATCATGGTATTGTATGCAATGCCAATGTTTATGTTGGTTTGCTGGCCTCTGTCTTTGTTTTAGTGTCAAAAAATGACATGATAAATGAATGAGCAGGTGCAACTGTCATACTTTTGTCAAAAGCATACCCTATTTGGTTCAGAATAAAGTGGCAAAGTATATACCCTATTTCAGACTATCACAGTTTGAAAACAATACACTATGTTGTGTTTGCTGTGTTTAAATTATTGCATCTTTAGTTATTCTCGGGGCCCAAGATTTATGTGTTTGAGAAGCTCTTTGAAATATTCTAAAGAATTTTCATTAGAAGTTTAAACATCTCATTCTCAATTTTGTTAAAAGCTATCTGCTACACACTATTTTAAAAATCTTGATGAAATGTTGCTACTTTTTTTTATGTCGTAAAGTCTCAGTTGTTAACCCCCCCATCTTATAATCCCACCAGTCAGGTGACATTTGATGGTGCTGCACCCTCCTCCAAACACTTTACACTCATTTATTTTGATTTTGGGATGGTTTACTAGAATTTTGTGCATGGCAGATTTCTTACTAACTTGTAAAAAAAGCCTAGGCTCATCAGTGGGATTTTATAGTATATTTGTTTCTTTATCGCTGCACACTGATGACAGGGCTCCTTCCTGTTTGTCTTCAGCTTCCTGACAAGTCAATCAGCAGTTTAGTCAAATACTACTATTCCTGGAAGAAAACTCGCAGTAGAACCAGTCTGATTGACAGGCAAGCAAAACGACTAGCACTGCAACAGCAGAAGGAGCAGATCATGTAAGTTGAGGAGTTGCCGCAGGGGGAGGAGCCTGCCTTGTTGTTCTTCCACTAAAATCAGTCTTACCTTTGACCTATTTATTTGGCTTTTGTTGGAAAAACTAATAAAATAAAATTAATAACAAAAAGTATATGATTGACACACAACAGGCAAACTCCAGATATGAACTTGGGTGCTCCCATATAAAATATTTTATAAATTAGTGGGGCTGGGATGAACCTTTGTTACATTATAAATGTGTTTTTAATATTTATCACTCGTCTAATTATCAGTGTTTTCAATAAGAGAGAGCAGGTGAAATTCACCTCTTACTTGGGTTATTTGTGCTGGCTAATTGAAAAAACTGAAAATGGAGATTTCTCGGGTTGTTTCTGAGCTACTTCAGAGAACGTGTCAACCACTTAATGAAAATCCTTACAGATGAAATATGTGTAGCAGTTATGGATTAATCTTTTAGTTCTAAACACGATGAATGTTTTGTATGTTTCTGATCACTTCCTTTGTTATTATTAGCTGCCTAGATCTTTGTATTGATGCTGTATGGAGAAGATTAGACTACGAGTAGTCCCTATTTTTCCTCTTGAGATTGTCGAGCGGTACAAAAAGAAAAGACGGCGGACGAGCAGGCGCGCGAAAAAACTGGGGAGAGGAAAGGGGAGAAGAAGGCCAGGAAAGAGAAAAATAGGGACTACAGACAACCTATTGTTCAAAATTAAGCCGCCCACTTTTGTGACCTTGTCGCGGTGAGGTCACCTTCAGTTAATTAATTAAATTCCAATTATCTTCGCCCAATCGAATTGCAGTTCATTAAGCGGCTGTCACGTAAATATAATTATAGACAAGACTTCACATGTAACATTTTCCCTGGTTCATAAATTTATCAGCGCACAGATGTTCAGGATAAACTGCTATGGATTGCAATAGCTTCTAAAGATGCAAGCGTTAGTGTAACTCCAAAAAACCGCAATTTCAAAAGCAAGACAATTAGCCAACAATGTTTGCTGTGTTTTGCAAATGCAATTTATCGGTCTCAGTTTACGGCGAATTCAAAGTACAACGTCTACGTTCTACTTATTTGTTCGCGGCCATAACCCATTACTGAAGCAGAGAACATGTCATGTATCAAAAACTTGTTCACCTACTGTTGGATTTGGGATCTTATGTGTGAAAAGTCTGAAAACGGTAAAATCTTTAAACACGAGTCGCATAGCCATAGGCCTGAGATTGAACGCGACAGCTTGTTGTCTGCCTTCAGTAATTACTGGAAGCT
>JANVCK010154643.1:0-11103 GCA_026546655.1 Epizoanthus illoricatus
ATGTCAGTTCAACTAGTAGCACATAAGATTCCATATAAAGTGCTGCTGTAATGATTTCATTCACACGTCTCGTGAGTGGGTGGACGAATCGATATAGTTTTCTGGTTGCGGTCTGACCTATCATTTAAAATAAAAGCGAATAACTTTGATCAAAATCGAGACACTTTATGATGTACCTAAACAACATGAGTGGTATGGCAAATTTAAGGCCCGTTTACTCGAGCAAAAAACCGGAACGGGTCGGATATGTCACTATCACCAAGACGAAATGTCTGTAGCTGTTCACTTTTTACGGACGACAGTTTTCCTAATCTGCCTCCGCTTCATTGAAGAGAATAAATATCTTGACTTTTCTTGACATATTTGCGACACTTTTGGGCTATAGCATGAAATCGACAACACCCCTTTCCTGTTAACGGGCTAGATATGTATATGCGTATGTGTATGCGTATGTTATCGGGTTAGTTGCAAGTTGTTGTAGAGCCTTTGCGACCGAGAGGGATTACCCGCTCACCAGACTCTGCTGAATCTGATTTGCAACTAATATAATAGGTTTTTCATGGCCTTGTTCATACCTAGAAAATTTCAGTTGCTGCACAACAACCTTCTTCATCTTGACTGGACTTCAATCAGGGATGTGCTTTGGCATAGATAAAACTTATCTGATTGGTTGCAAGTTATTGTATAGTCTTTCAAAATTAAAGTCTCCCACTATCAAGAGGTTACTCGGGCAACGACAAGTTGTTCTTCTAAGGTAGAAAATTTATCTAGGAATATTGTACTTTTTTAAACCGTTCAGCTTTTATGGATGTGGTCTGTAGATTGTAATAATTCTTGTACAGCCACTTGTGCTTTTGGTAAGAACATCATATTATGCAAATGACTTAAATTTTGTCATATTCTGTCTTGTAATCTGCAGGCGTTTCTTCAGAAGAAGTCCGACACCACCACCTCGACTTTTCTCTCTTGGAATATGATGGAAAAAATAACCAGCAGGACTAAGTTCTGCAATCGAGTACTTGTCAGTATCTCCAGGCTGAAGCTAAGTTTCAGTCGACGCAAAAATATCCAACTCATTTTCTACAGCGTAATCTTTCAGTACAAGTGCCTTGTTTTTCACTGATCTTGCATTTAGTAGGTAAAAGTTGACTGGCACTACATGATCTTGTTTTGGAGTTGTATATGCCTTGGGGATATTTTGATTACGTGTAGCAGCGGTATTAAGTAAAGTGAAATCGACGGGCTAATAGTACAAGGTTTTTGTTGCACAGATGAATTTAAGATTTGTGGAATAATCTTCGTCAGATTATGAAGTTGCTCCGTGTTTGGGTGCAGGAAGGTAATCCCAAAGGGGAACGTTGAGTGATCCGAATTTGAATACTCTGCCGTTTCAAATATCTTTCCTTAACCTTTCTCCCAGAGCGACAACCGCGATACTTTCGCTGCCTAGTTCTTCCATGGTGCCTTGAGTAGATAAAGTGGTGGTTATTAGTAGTTTGGCCGGAATGGACAAAGCAGCTTCTTGAGTTGTATGGCAACATCATCAGGTCATGATTATTCATTGTAGCATGGCGGCAATGCAATCTGTGATTCAACGAAACAGCAAGTCCAAAGTTAGTACGTAACGAGTTTGCCGTGTGACGATCTTGATAGTAACCAGTTTGTAGATTGATAATGGGTCCCGGATTCTTTGCAATGTCCATGTAGATGGTTAAGTCGATCCTGTAAGGCAGATACAAACAAGTGTGGCCATGTTTAAACCAGACTGCAATCGGTCGCTTCGGACATTGACCTCGAAGTTTTAGAATTGCATTGAGTTTGACAGCAGCGAAAGTTGGTCCTATAAGATGTGCTGGTGGAACTTCAGTTGATTAACAGGGACAGTCAAAATAAACATCAAAGACGATAAGAAGCATAAAACACTAAAAAAGCGAAGAGCACTAAACTGGGCTGCCATTTTGGCGCCAAAAATTGACAAGAGAGCAAGGGGCAGGCAATGTAGCCAGGGAAGGGTGGAGTGTCACCCCCAGCTTCCCAACTCGTGCCTCTTGCCTGATCTATTTTTAAAGCAATCTTCAGGTTACCACAGGGAGCTGATATACACTGTAACTAGCAACACTCGGTTACTCTAGAACAATAATCACTGACAAAACAGCCATTACCAGCAATTAACTTATCGACAAAATTTGTCGTACGTGGTTCTGATGAAAAAGTGAAGAATTTACAGGTGTCTAGAGCAACAACAGTAACTTGACTTTGCATCTGATAGTGGATTAAAACTAATGTAGTTTGCACTTTCAATGTGCATAAAATAATGAAAACACATGAGAGCAATTTTAAAATATCATCGGACTGAAAAGAGTTTGAGAAATATATTTGAACCTGGTTGCTGAAACAAATATTTGTAATGTGATGGAAGTACATAAATAAACTGCTCTACTTCTGGTCAGTAGTAGATACAGGACTTTGTAAGAGATGCAACAAACTAGAGGTACATGTTGGGGGGAGTAAGAGATGCACATTTGGGAGAGCAGGGTTCCTACAGCCAACAACTCAGCAAATTTAGGACCTTTTAAAAACGTTTTAAGGCTCAAGCTTGAAAAATTTAAGACCTAATATCAACTGGTTTTGTCTTGGCCACATTTGAATGTACTGGTTATTCCACTATCAGGAAACATAACAGCAATGAGAGACCCAATGTTATCGCTAGAGCTGTACAACTGGTGGCGACTAACTGTATGCAGTGTTCACAAAACCTCAGAAGTGAGTGTGTCATTTGAGCCAAAGGTTTCACAATTGCAAAGCTACGCGTGAAAAATGGCTACAACACTTCAAACTGTAACTGGTAGAAAAATACATTTTACTTCAACAGAAATTTAAGGCCTTTTAAGGCCTCGAGAAACAATTTTGCCATATTCAAGACCTTTTCAAGGCCTTAAAAATGCAAAATTTAAAAAAAACCAAGACGTTTTAAGACTTTTTAAGGATACGCGGGAACCCTGGGGAGGGGGTTTTAATGATCTACAACAGCTCTTCCACCATTTCAAGAATTTTTCCTGGGGTGTGATGTCTTTTGAGTAGGGTTGCGACAAACCTTCGTTTCATTGTTGTGTGAAGGTAATTTTCCTTACTGATCATGGGCATACATGTACAACCAAGAATTCTCAAGTGCGATAAGTAATTAAAACAGTTTTATCAGGTTGACCTCCGCCACGTGCATCGCTCTTATCTATCCTGGTGATTATAGAGCGAGTGGCTGAGTTTGGTTTGACCTGGCGGATTTTCTGAGCGAGGAAATGGTCAGACAGGTTGGGTCCGTTTCAGAGGAATGCGGCAACGGCTGTACAAGAGGTGGAGGGTGTGAAATGGAGGTGGTGGATAGCTGGCTGTGTAGAGCTTCCAGTTCCTCCGTTGCCTCTTCTCGATGCTGTTTCACCTTTCCCTCAGCTGTTCAAGCTGTTCCCTTGTTCTTCATCATGAACCATTCTCCATTCTCTTCCACTTGTACCGAGGTATCACTGTCGAGTAGCTGTTCAACGGTTGGCAATGCTGGTCAGCCTTTATTTGCCTCTTTGGATGGCCGTCCATTGCAGGTTCTTGTTGGGACGACCCCAAACGTGAAGGGAACTTTCGATGCCACATCCTGGGCAGTTTGACGGCCGTTTGTCTAGCACGGTAGATTGCAACATTGTGTTTCGAAAATTATAGGAAAGCTGTTGCTCGTATGACTGCATGCTGAGTAGCTAGATAGTACGAATGCTGCTTCCCAAGAAAGTCTGCGTTAAATACTAGATAGTTGAGAATACTTATACTAGTTTCTCCTGTTTAAAGGTACAGAGTGAACACTATTTTATTTTGTGACTGTGACATATGGCTATTCTTGTGACTGCCCTGCAACAAATCCTACACGTGTTTAGACTTACGTGGTCAACGTCTACTAACAATATTTTGTCACATGACTGTACTTCAGTAACAAGGAATGTTATTTTAGCATTTAATAAACGGCAACTTTTATTGCTTACGATAGAAAACTAAGTATTGGTTGAAGTGTTCCTCAGTTCAGCCCTCATCCTAGTAGGGGCGTAGCCAGACCTAAAACTTAGCTGATACAAAACAAGCAAAACAGACATGAGCTAATAGGGCTCTGGGAGACATGCCCCTCCCTCTTCCCACCGAATTTAGGTTCTCGTAAATAGAATATCCTGAAGTACATGTATGAGGGACTAACTGAGAGAAACTGATCAATAGCAGAGGACTGATAAATTTTAACTGGAGCAACAAACTTGTTTGCCTCTTAGTAGCTATGGCTCTGGCCCCAGTAGGGGCGACACCAGGATTTTTGAAAGGGGGTCGAGTGGTCCAATGAATTCTAATTGTACATATAAGAGACTCTGTGTGCGATTTGGGAATGAAAACGTGGTTCGATTGCGCCTCCAAGCCCTACCCCCTTAGAGTCGCTCCTGGCCAGCCTTACTTTGGGAGGTCCATTCAAACATGTACTGAATTCCCAAAGATATTTACAAGAGATGGGGCTTCAGGACACTTGAAAAGAAAGTCTGCTGGTTGCTGTCAAATTATACATATACATACCCTCATGGACTGATGGTGTTGTGTCTTCAGCTGGTTTGTCTGGTGAGGACAACAAAGGCCGTGCATCAGAAGGTCGCTCCTTGGGATGCACGAGGATCAACCAGTAGCTGCAACAAGTTCGTAACAAGATCGTAGATTAGTTACATAGTTACCTAACTCAGCATAGCTGTCCAGTAGTTATGTTTTAGCAGACACCTTCAAGATTTTCTGAAAAAAACAGTGCTAGACTGGCGGTATACAAGACTGGGGGAAGGCCCTGACTTGAAGAGAGACTGACGATATCGCTATTCTGCCTGTTATCAGAAAATTACTGTCAATAAAATTCAGTTGAAGTAACACAATTACAATTATACATGTATGGGAACCAGGTTTTCCATCAAGTGATGAAGGCAGCTATTTAATTTACTAGTCATCATTGCCAACATGAGACCTGGATATTTGCCCCTAACCTTACCCCAGTGCAACTGGTACTGTATTCATTACTAGAATATATGGTGTCTCGCCTTACATCCAGTGCAACTGGTACTGTATTCATTACCACAGTGGTGTCTCACTCTACTCCAGTGCAACTGGTACTGTATTCATTACTAGAATATATGGTGTCTCGCCTTACATGTACATCCAGTGCAACTGGTACTGTATTCATTACCACAGTGGTGTCTCACTCTACTCCAGTGCAAATGGTACTGTATTCATTACTAGAATATATACCAGTACCACTGGTACTGTAATCATTATTACAATCGCATCTCACCTTATAGTGCCACTGGTACTGTATTATTCATTACCAGAATGATGTCTCACCTTACACCAAGTGCCACTGGTACTATATTCATTACCAGGATGGTGTTTCGGGGGGAGAGACCAGCAGTTGTTAAACCAGCATAAGAAAGAGCTCCAAACACACCAGCAGCACCTGAGAAAACAGTACTGCAATATCTAAGCAGTCTCAAGTAATTTACATGTACATGTATGTATGTACATTGAATTCTGAACTGAATCACAACTTTTCTTAAGTAACTATTACATTCAAAGAACGTTGAAAGAAATATGCATTGATGTGTCATGACTGGAACAAAAGTAACTGCTTCTTAGCACTGCAAACGGCTAGCAACATTGTCCGTGGTCACACTAGATGTATATTTGTAAACACAAAATTTCAGTGTTAAGTGTGCAACTACTAAAATAATACTGAACACCTGTGTTCGATTATACAGCATTTTCAAAGATAATTAATAACAGTGTAAACCATGAAAATTAAAACTGTTTATCAGCGGTTTATCAAGAGTTAATTTAAGGGACCGGTCATTATTTATGGAGGGGGGTCACAAGTATTTTCCCAATGAAAAAGAGGAGTCACATTCTATTTTTGAAGCCTTTTCAGTCCAAGAATAACTAAAAGTGCACTAAAATTGCAGGAAATTAATAATTATCATTTAAGAGACCTTACACCCCCACATCTCCTAGAAATTTGTGCCTTCAGTACCAATTTGTCTTCACACTGGCATTGCAATATCTTTACTGTACATATATGATGCCCTCCCTTTCAATATCTCCAAGTCAGCTCCAGAAAAACAGCTACATGTATATAATATGGATACCTGTTTTATTCTGGGGGTGTGTGTGTTTGTGCAGGTCACAAACTAAAGTCATCTTCTTTGGAGGGGGGATCACTTGAAATTTTTGGCTTTGAAGGGGGGCACAAATTATTTTATCTTCAAGATTATTTTTTATCCCCCCCGGCCACCTCCGTAAATAATGACCAGTCCCTAAAGAACCAATCATGTGGTATGTTGTTGACAGGTGTTCGTACAGGTGTGGTTTCACTGTTGGGAAATTTGCATGCATACATGTGCTCTAGTCATTGGAAGTGGAAAGGCATTCAAGACAGTTCACAGTTATTTAAAAGGTATAAGAAGTAACTTAGTTTTGTGATGAGATTCATATCTAAAATCGTAGATTGTCATTGTTTTTCTGTCAAATGGTGTAATTCTAGAACAGTATCTGAATAGATAACCCACACATTTGTTCATACGATACCAGTGATGTGGAACATCTGTCATTACATGTACATACACTTTGACATTGGTGTTTAATATTCAGTGTGACAGCTTAGTAATTAACACCAGTTGAATCAAACCAGTGTTAACCCTAGTGTTAGATTCTAGTGTGGTGACCACAGTCAATACAACTTAGAAAAAGTCCTAAATGCCCCATACAGTATATGTAGATGTGCTTCTTATGGCAGCTGGCATTGCAGCAAAAGGAAGAACTACAGGTTGCTATGGAAAGTCAAAGTCCTGTTTTATGCAGCAGTACCGCAGCCCATCTCAATTATTCCACAAATTCGTAAGAAAGTTACCTGTTCCTGATGACCATGTAGAGACAACATCTCTGGGGAAAAAATGGGCAGTACCTCAATTAGATAAGGTTAAATCTCCAAACTGTCATAGTTTTGTACACCAATTCATAAGAAGCTTCCAATTCGATATTTTTATTTTGGATCCAACCATGAATTATACACGAAGCCTTCATATAATTATGTGGTGCTTTGAGTCAGAAAAGAGCAATTACAAAAATCAGGAACACCTGTAGTTATTTGTCCCTCTCCACTTTCAAAGCCAGTGGGAAATAATAGATATGACCAGTGAGATGTGCAGCACAACAAAGTGACTGTAATTTAATATAAACAATTACATTAAAAGAACATTATTTCATTTGCCACAAATGCATAATACATGAACATGTAACGTCTTTATTCCCAGTCATTTTCCTCACTGTTTGCGCCATCAGTACTAGTTTGGTCACCAAGCTCTTTCAAATGGCTGATGGTGAAACCTTTGAGCTGGCGTCTCTTAACATGACAACCATATAGCTAACCATACTGCCCCAAATGTACCTCACACATGTGTGAGTTTACAATCTATTTTCAATTGACACCTCAAGAAACCAATTATAATTATACATAAATTTTCTAATGTTATCTAATTTGCATGTGCATATATACAGCTGTAATGTCCACCTATAAATTGAATTAACTTACTTGTTAAAGTGTGCTGAAAAACTAAGAAATGTAATTTCGCCAAAACCGGAGCTGATACTGGCAAATACAACACCTGAAACAATGACAAAATTTATGTTAAACTACTTGTTGCTTTAATAAATAGGCTGATTATAAAATCATATCTTCTTGAAGTGTATTATTAATAATACTGGTATGTGTGGGTTCTTGCTGACTTGTAAGAGAAAAGATATTGGAACAAAGAAACTGGCAACTGCACACCTGTTTATACCCTTGAATGGGCAAGCCTTTTCCATAACATATTCAGGTAAAGGAGGAGCAGACTGTATTATATTGTGCCTAAGACCTAATTTATTTCAGTGGCAAGAAACACATTCACAAGTCACAAAAGCTAGAAGATATGTTTGCTGCTCATTGGACATAACTTACCTAAAAGGCTGATCCACAGGATTTGCGAATATGCCACAATGAAGAGACTTGCAAATGCACATAGGATGCAAAAAGCCACTCGAATGCTGCAAGTAAAAAATAATGATAATAAGCTTTACGAATTTATACTAATTATTTTTATTTCTGTTTATACCGTATTGTCCAGGGGTGTTTATTCAAGTAGAGGCATTTATTCAGATGTGGGCACTTATTTAGACTAAATTCAAGAAACAAGAAATTCAAAATATTTGTTTCGATTTTTCTTCCATTATAACAAAATATTAGTTGAGCTTTTCTCACTCTCCATAATGAGAAACTAAAATCTAAATCAGTAGATAATACTGACTTGATGTTTCAAATTGCATCAGTCAGTTTGAGTTCATTCTCCATCTTCCTCAATGATGTTAAACATGTGAATAGACGTGGGCATTTATTTTGGGGGGAGAGGGAAGGGGGGTTATTCAGGTATAGGTTATTATTTTAAATTTCTAAACTAAGGGGGGCCATTTATTCGGGTAGAGGCATTTATATATTAGGATGTGGGCATTTATTCAGGACAGTATGGTAATTAGCCGTTTTATACCAGACATACATGTACTGTACCAGTTTTAAATGGGTTTCCATGCTAAAAAAATCTTTAAATCTTTGTTTACTGTTAAGTATCTTATCGAGAGTAGTAACAGCAAACTCCAATCCTCCCAGCTACTCTCTCTCTCTCACTACTCATTAACCCTAACCCTATCCCACCCCTCAACTCCCAGGCTCCAGCGACCAAGAACACACCAAAGAGATTCAACATGAAGTTTGCCAAGCACAGTTGGCACATTACAACAACATATATACAATTATGTATCTCATCTATCTCAAAAGCAGTAACTATTAATAATATTCACTGAACTCCTCAACATCTGCACTACAGAGTTCTCCAAAGTTCAGTGCTAGGTCCACTCTCTTCTCTCTGTATGTTTCACTGATTGAAGACATCATTCTTTTCCATGGATTCAATCCCATGTTTTATGCTGATGACAGTTAATCTCCATTATCACAAAGAAGGCTTAGAGAGCCCCTGCTATGAGCAAACGTGAGGTATGTGTCAGTGATGACTTTATCTTGGAAAACTCAAAACTGTCTCCTCTGTAGTACAACCAAAACTAGTCAGTCATTTCTCTCTCACCTAGAGTGGTATCAGCCAAGATACTGGTGACAGTTGACACATTACAATGACATACATGTATTTCATCTAGAGCAGTAACAACTACAGATCATCCACCTACTCCCCCCACCCCTCCCTCCAGATTCCAGTAACCAAGAAGATGGTGACAGTTGACACATTACAATGACATACATCCTATACGAGTAGACTTTTTCTTGTACGGCGGTCACAGTCATTCACACAAGGTCACGGCAGGTCACGGAGATGTGATCTCATCGACTGCCAGCAATAAATGAATGAAAACGAGCTTTTGACCCGACATCCTTTGCAGTCGTAGTGCAACCACCACCTGCTATGCATGCAAAGGAAGCAGAAAATGACTAAAATGTAAATTTTTATCAGTTTTAAGTTGTTTGGTTACTCACTTTCTGCGAGACAGTATAAATTAGTGATCACAAATTTGCATATTTGTAAACTGAAGCCTTGAAGGTCAGAATACACGTGTCAGTATCACAGCGCGTATACATTGCATGCAAACACTGAAACAAAGGCCATTCAGCAAGACACCACAACGCAACAAATCTGGAAGGAAAATATCAAGACAAGGTTTGTTTGAGCAAGTTTATTGTATTTGTTTGTCAATCCTTTATGCCATACCAACAGACGCACTGTTTATTGTTAGCGGGAAATGTTGCTACTGAAATGAATGGAGTTTCAATTAAAATATTACTGTTCAACGACTTCACAAATCAAAAATTGTGTGGTAAATGCAACAGTAAAGTTAATTTTAGAATTGTTTGATTACATGTAGCCGATAAAACATTGTGGAGCCAAAAATACTGTCCATAAACTTATACTGATCACGATAATTCATGTTTGCCATCGAACAGGTGGAAGCCGGGAGTTCTACCAGCAATGTAGCTGTCGACAAGTTATGTTTACATTTTCGGCACGACGAATATGCTCGATTCTAGCCAATTCTTCAAAACTTTCAATCACAACGTTCAGGAATCGACTGGCAGCAAGCATCAGTGTTTCTGAACGGAGTTCACTTGTTTTGCCTGCAATTATTGTTTGTTTAGAAATGAAACTAAAATATCAAACTATCTTCTGCATAAAATAGTTTCTAAAGCGAAAACGAACGCATGGCGTGATATCCGCTTCGTCATAAAGTTCCCACCAGCATACACGCTGATTTTTAATGTACAAGCTGTGTGGTTTTACGCATAAATCCCGAAAGATTTCGGGACGTATCCCGAAAAGCTATCGGGACAGTTTATCGGGACTCCATTGTTCGACCCGACACGATCCCGTAATCCCGAAGCGATCGGGATCTGGTATGTATCCCGAGGACGGTACTGTACATGTATTTCATCTACAGCAGTAACAACTATAGATCATCTACCTACTCCCTCCCCCCTGCCCACCCCTCCCTCCAGGTTCCAGTAACCAAGATACTGGTGACAGTTGACACATTACAATGACATACATGTATTTTATCTAGAGCAGTAACAAATATATCCCACCTACTCCCTCCCCCCTGCCCATCTCTCAGCCCTCCAGGTTCCAGTAACCAAGAAGCTGGTCAGTGACAGGTGGAACATTACAATGACGTACATCTAAGGCAATGGAGTTTAAGGTAGGAGTAAAGGGTCAGGGTAAAAAAAAATTATTTCATATTTGGAAACTTGGATTAGAGTTATTAAGTTTCTATTGTGTATGGCACAGGTTTTTTCGCTATAAACTAGAAAAAACAGCGTTAGAAAATTAAAGATATTGACCTTCTGCCTGGTCACACCATGTTTAAACTTCAATAACTTTATAATGATAGATGATAGTGAGTTGAAACTTACTGTGTCAGTTTATAATCTGCCCAGGAACATTTTGCTTCAAGTGTCAAAATCTCTCA
>JANVCK010154754.1:0-11098 GCA_026546655.1 Epizoanthus illoricatus
AGAATCTGGGTGCCACGTGACCAGACCCAACCAGGGTCTTTGCCTCGGGAGAGCGAAGACCCTGGGAACGAGGTTGGAGATTTTGAAGGTAGTGAACATCTTACATGATTGTTTTAATGAAATTTGGGAGAGCGAAGCGCCGAAGTCATACCCGGGAAAAAGAGGAATGGTTTCTTCATCAAGCTGCCTTAAAAGGTATATCTTAGCAACTGTAGAAACTGTAAAGGGTTAATGCTGTTGTCAGTTCCAAGCAAGATACTAACAACTTGAATCATATTGGAAATAATGAAGGTAGCGCGAGATGCAAAACTGAAATTAATTTTTGTTGTTGTTGAATGGATAATGAGCAACTGAGATATAGAACGGGGATATAGTGGATATTCGTAGAACAGCTCGAGGATTTAGATTTTACTGACGATCTGCAATATCAGCAGCTTACAACGAGATACAGAGAAAAACAGAATTTAAACTTCAAACAAATGCTAGCTAGTAAATTGGGATATGAGAATCAGTGTTCCAAAAACAACAGAAAGAAAAGCGGTGGCATTTAATGGGCAGGCAAATAGTCAGATTTCACTTAGTGAAGAGACCATCGAGGCAGTGGGGAAGATTAGCTACCTTGTCGGGCAGTGTTATTACCACGGATAGTGGATCAGATATAAGGATATCAGTGTGATGATTGGAAAGGCTAGACATACTTTGGGGACTCTTAACCAGTGCGGTAATCCATGCAGCTCTTTTCCGATACAAAACCAAGGATATTTAACAAGAATGTGAAATATGTTCCCCTTTATGGATCTGAAACCTGGCGATCAACCAAGGCCATCCACAACAAAGCCTCGAGTTTTTGCCAACACGTGTCATCCACTTTATCTTAGGAATATCGTAGCCAGATACAATTTATAAGCAATGGCGCATAAGAAAGACCAAGGAATAAAGTATGGTAAGATCTGTACGACGTAGAAACTGTGATGGCGCTGGATTGGCAATACACTCAGGAAGAACAGTACAAATACAGCAAGACCAGCCTACAAGGAGTACGAAAGAGAGGACGACCCCAAAACAATTAGCGACAGTCCACACTACAAGAACTGGAAAGCACAGGGTACTCCTGGGGACAAGTAAAGAAACGGGCAAAGAATCGTGTGCAGTGGCTGAGTTCTGGTTGACGCCCTGTATCCACATGAGGGTGAAAAGGCGTGATGATGTAGTCGGTAAAATCACCAATAGACATGACATGCCGCCTATTTCACCTGGCCCATCTCAACATGTAACACGTTTTCAGGAACAGTGGCTGCGCCCCTGGTAACAGACGCCAGGTCAGCACCTTTTCCTGAAAATGCGTCAAATACCTTGCAACGTTTTGCACAACTTCACACCATAGTTTGTTTCAGTTTCGCTGCATTGGGAATTGATGGACGAGAAAATGCACAGGGTTGTAAATGTAAGGGTTGAAGTGTAAACACTGGCACTGGCCAGGCGTGAGATCGGAATTCCCAACATGTATTTAACAGAAAACTCAAAATATACCCAAGCAGAAGCGTTCCCCTTGTCAAACGTGGCCCCCTTCCCAGCTGAACTCGCCTGGTCACCTATGTGGAAAGAAAAACAAAGATAAAAAGAAGAAGAAAGAAAAAGAAAAGAAAAAAGAAACTGCGCAAAACAGCAGGAATTGACAGACAGCTGCAGAAATCAGCACTTGTAGTAGGAGTTATTCAATCTGTGCAGCATTCTGCAGAGACGTGACAGCTACAGCTGTTATATAAGCTTAGAAAGAACTGTAGGTAGGTAACAACAATTTCGATGTTGTCTCGCCTAGGCCCGTGCGAAACTCCCACCAAGCACCAGTACTCGTTCACCAACAGGTAGCACACAGCGGACTCTTCAGGTCCGAGACTCGCTCAGCACAGACGGGCGCAGTTCAGCAAACTAGGATCAAAGCAGTTCACCTGTCAACCAAAGCCAGACAATTCTCCTGTCACAATCAAAGTTTGAAGCCAGTTATTGAGACGTCCGTTATGGACACCAACATCTGACGCATTTTCAGGAAAATGATCCGTGCTGAGCTGGTGTTAGTTATCAGGGGCACAGCCACCCTTGCACGGCTGACTGCGTCCACTTAGGACCCTTTTCCTCAAAACATATTACAATTGCTTATGAACTGCAAGTAAACTTGATCAGTTTACGTAACATGCTATTGCTCTATTGTTACGTGGTATGATCATTGTCTAGATAGACGATATCCCTGACCTAGCGATGTTATGAATGACAGGGATTAATGACTGCTACCAATTGTGTTTCCATGATGATTGCTACAATCATTGTGTATTGTTTCAGCAATTTGGGCGATTGAGCAACAATTAGATGTTGTTTTTGCAGGCAGACATCCTTTCACGGAAGTACATACGAGAAAACTATGAGAAAGTTGTGGTAGCATGCTCTTGCCATGGTGAACAACAGCCATCGAATTCATCAGACACCAACCCTGGACAACATGTACCTGCCGACACTGACAGGAACACAGACACAGACACGGATGCAAGAATATTGGATAGAATGAAACACATGCATGTAGTGTAGCAAAGGGTTACTGATGTGCAGTATAAAAGCCACCTAGATTACTTTATACATTATAAAAAAGTAAGTAAAGTGTGCTCCAATCAAGGATTGAAGAAGCCAATATGGCTTTATCAGATCCGGCGTTTAACTCCGGCTTCTGTAGCATGAAGCAACTGAGACTATTACTACTCCGCCCTGGATGGGATGCTAGTCCATCGCAGGGTTACCCCCTAGCATTTTGTCAGGTTTGTTCCCCAACAATTTGCCAGGTACCCATTTATACACCTGGGTGGAGAGAAGCACTGTAAGAGTAAATGTCTTGCCCAAGGACATTACGCAGTGACAGTAGCCAGGATTGAACCCGCAACCTTAGGTATATAGTAAACTCTTGTTGTAATGGACACTCGTGGAACCAGCGCCAACTGTCCATCTTAATGAGATGTCCTTCTCAACGAGGTGTCCTTCTCAACGAGGTGCCCCTCTTAACGAGGTGTCCTTCTTAACGAGGCATCCTTAACGAGGTGTCCATCTTAACGAGGTGTCCATCTTAACGAGGTGTCCTTAACGAGGTGTCCGTCTGAACGAGGTGTCCTTCTTAACGAGGTATCCTTAATGAGGTGTCCTTAACGAGGTGTCCCTCTTAACGGGGTGCCCTTAACGAAGTGTCCCTCTTAACGAGGTGTCCGTCTGAATGAGCTGTCCTTAACGAGCTGTCCTTCCTAACGAGCTGCCCCTCTTAATGAGATGTCCCTCTAAAGAGGTGTCCTTAACGAGGTGTCCCTCTTAACGAGTTGTTCTTCTTAACGAGGTGTCCTTAACGAGGTGTCCTTCTTAACTAGGTGTCTCTCTTAACGAGGTGTCCTTCTTAACGAGTGTCCTTCTTAACGAGGTGTCCGTCTTAACGGAAGATGAGGTAATCCAACACAGGGAGTTGCAACAATTTTATGGAAGAAAGCAGTTAAAACGGGATCTGTTTCACCACAGTGTACATATATAACGCTCGGACGTTTAGCGAATCTACAGCTGGAACTGTTTCACGTATACGTCAATGCATACTTCAGAAGTTTGTCAGAGTTATAGTATTCTATTCAGTACTCAATACGTTATAAACAGGGTGGTAAAGGGGGTCCCAGATCATGAATCACGACAAAGCTTAGAGACTCAGATAACAAATCACTATCGAATATTTAGAATTAATAACGAATCACGTAGTTTATTTTGGCAATAAGGCATCACGTCGTCCCCTTCGATCAAGGTTGATTTTAATCCCCAAAATGGATCACATAAAATCCCTTTAGGCTTTACCACCCTGTATAAAAAGTCAAGACTGAACATAAGCGTTTTGCGTTGTAAAATAACAATTGATTTCATTCATTACTCTGCAATAAAAATAAACTTAGCCTGACCTCGGACACTAATTTTCCTTCGCAGGTTTCAAAGTCATACAGTTTTAGAATGAAATATAAGGATACACTTACACATGTTTGGCAAAAAAATGCGAAGATAATTTAACAAATCTTACACTATCATCGTTGAATACTCCAAATCCACAACTTGCTTCTTCAGCGATCGAAGAAAAGCAAATAAATATCTTTACAAACGATAACCTGCTTCAAACGTCGACTTAACTCCGAATTCTGTCAGAACTCTTGAACGAAGCTGGAACATGAAGAAAGTGACGAAAAATAACTGCCTCGTCGCCTCTGGTAAACTTACGAAATCAAAGTCTCCAAAGAAGGGGGAAAGGTCGATCAGACCCTGAATCAGACCGAAGCTCAGAGAAACGAGCAAGTGAAGAAAGCAACAACAGCAGACCAATCGATACTACAACAGATCTAGAGTGTCTAGAAGAGGGGATCTTTCGGTCATTCGCTAGATTCACTTCTCTCTCGAAGCAAAGCTTACAGAACCGAAATGACACAAACTAATTTGGCGGGAAACGGGAATGAGATGAGAAGACCTCAAAATATCGTTGTCTGGCCTCGCTGATTTTGTTTTTGAACTCTCCGATTTGTTTTGAACTTGTACTACAGGCGCACAAACCGAAGAGTTCGTGGCCGAGTGACATCACGATATTTTGCACGCTTCTTGATCTCATACGTTTGTTGTAATTTGCAACGGCTGATCTCGCCGTAATCCAGCTAATGGAGAAAAATGTCCTATAAATACTGCATTTTGCATCTTCTGATTCCCCAAATGCGATAAACTGAAAGCCAGATAAAGAAAATTTCACTTACCTTACGTCGTTTGAGTTGTTTTGTGTGATTTGATGGAGTTTTAAGCCATCAAATCACACAAGACAACTCAAAGTCCTTAAACGACGTAAGGTAAGTGGAATTTATTTGTCTGGCATTCAGTTTATCGCCTTTGGGGAATCAGAAGATTCAAAATGCAGTATTTATGGGGCATTTTTGCACCATTAGTTGAATCACGGCGTAAATAAAAACGAAAATGCAAACTGAATGCGGTAAAAGTGAAAAGCATCAGTGCATATGGTGAATCGAACGCCGAAAGCGCGAGTTTCTTGGGAGTTCGGTAAAAAATTAAAAATTAGGGCCTCTAAAATGGCATTTCCTGCAATTTGAGTGCATTTTGTTTGCTTTAGACAGTAAAATCGTTGAATAAAAAAATATGGCTTGGACTGAAAGGAGGGAGGGGGTGGGGCAGCGGCCCCCCTAGTCCGCCGGTGTGTCGCCGCGCGGGGATGAGAACACTTGAAAAGTGGGTTCTACTAGAACCCAATCTACCCAGGTGCTCTTGCATGCATGCTAAGAATCAACCTCGTTCCCAGGGTCATCTGCGCGCCAAAGCTTTGGCGCGCGGATGGCCCTGGGAACGAGGTTGGCTAAGAATTCAATATGGCGACAGAAACACAACTGGCGAGATTTCATTAAATTTTTCTGTTGCACTCAACGCCCGTGGTTTTATGTTGACGCACGTTGCTATACAAGCCTAGCTTCCGAGCATTGCTGAGGTAAGTACAGTTTAGTTTTCACTAACAACACGTGAGCTTATAATTCAGACCCACACCATCCACCAATTTTCCACGATCCCTCCGTTCTCAGGAGGAAAACGAGGGAAAGGAACCATGTGAGCTGGTGAGCCAATATCAAAGGCAAAGCTTTACCCTTACAATAGTCCTTGCATGGATTTAGTTTACACTTCAACTATTTGGGACTCCCACTACCAGCTGACATTCAGAAGTTACCTGTCAAGTAAAATTATTTATGTGGCTCTGTAGTCTGTTTAAGAAAAATATAAATGGAAAAATATAACTACAGATTAGTAATACACAAATAAATAGATTATTATTGGAACAGAGTACAGGATATCTCTAATACTAACATAATCTATTTAAATGCAGCCAAAAGACGTAGACCTTGTCACGATTTTTCTAACTGTTGATATTTAGCTTGACTCGAAAAGCCATCAATACTGTCCTCAGCTGCAAAGAACATGTTAAAATTAGCAAAAGTACAGATTTTCAGCATAGTGTCTTGCATGTAGGTAAAGATTGGTAAAGTACAAATCGAACTTTTTGCAGACATAATTTGTATGGCATTATGCAAATCTTGCCTACAGTCTGCACTGTGCCATACGAATGTCTGATAATAATAATAAATAATAATAATAATAATAATAATAATAATAATAATAATAATAATAAAAGGTGCACTTCTGTAGTGCAAGTATCCTGCAATTAACGCAAAGATGCTTTACAAAAATTACTGGTATATCAAATGATAAATCTAAAATGGTTTAAAAAGATAATTATAAAAAATCCACACATATTGACAAATAATAAATGTTAGAAGTATGCTAATTATGAGAAGTAAAACTGGCATTTAAGCCCTTTCAAATAAAAATGTTTTTAGTTTTCTCTTAAAAGTAGATGCTGAATAAAGGACTCTTTGTGAGTTCGAAGGTCAGTTTATTCTGTACAGGTGAGGACAGGTGAGAGACAGCTGTGGTGAAAACCCTCTTGCCATGTTCAGAATACCAAGCCAAGAACTTGGACCTTTCCTAGTGTATTAGGGCCAGTGTTCTTTCCAGTAGTATTGATAGTTTCTTGATCCAAGCCATATATAAAAAGTTAGAAAAGCCATGACAAGGTCTATGGTTTGCCCCAGGGGGAGTATAGGGGAGACCCACAGGGATTGACAACAACTGCTGTCCCCAGTGTAGGGATTTTGACCCTTAAGCTGCCTTTATTTGACATCTTTCTGGTATTAAAGTACTAACATACTGGAAACTTTGACAAGAAACATTTGCCGCAGGGTGGTGAAATTGATTGAAAAGCTTTGAAAAAGTCAGTCTCCGTGGATCTCTGTGATACCCACCCTGACCCATGCAGTAAATATTTTAATGTCTACATGCATAATTCTCTTACAGAAGTGCATCTTCAACTGTCTGTTGAATTTGAGTGCAAACTTATGGCAAGATCCGAAAGAAGAGAATTTGATAATCCCTTTCGTGATTATGATGGGCAAATGCATCTTGTTGGTTCAGATGGCAAGGTATAATCACGGACCACTCAGGCTCTAATAAGTGATTCAGTGGCGATGATGTGATAACTATTGTAAATAAGAATTAGTACAGGCTGTGTGATGTCATCTAATGTATGTTCATCTCATTCTGTGTCTCCTTGTGAATTTTGGTGCCATCTTATGGTATATTTCTTGAAATTTTTAAAGCAATCAATTAAAATTCAGCCTCCAAAAGAGATTTACCAGTGTGGTGATGTACTGCCCAGTAGTGTACGTATTACTGTGTTCTGGGCTTTTTCTCCAGACCTAGATAGGGGGTAGAATTTGCTTTTTAAACCAGCATCACACCAGGTGATTTTATATGCTGATCATGCCAATGGGCAAAGATTGCCTAGTTACTTGCAAACTTGGTGATTGGCATATAAAATTGCTGATATCTAGCATGTCAGATATTGCACGTACCAGTGATTAAATTCTCGGTTATTCACCTAGTGACCTAGTGTGCCGGTTCCCATGATTTTATAAGCCTGTTGCAATGAATGACCAACTTATTTTGTCAAGGAGTGCCAATTTGTTAACAAAATTTGTCAGATCAGAATTAATCTCCAAATGTCACCACGAAAATAAGTTTTACGCAGACAAACAGCAGCAATATCACTGCACATGCCTAGGCCTCCTTAAACATTTGCACCATTGTCACCTTTATGCTGTCTGATATCACTCTGCTGATTGCCTCGCAAATGAAATACTCATGAGTTACTGAAATCTCTGAAACTCGTCTTTTTGTTATTTGAATGTATAATTATGTACATGCTTCAGGTAGCTGAACCTTTCCATTCTGAGCTCAAAGAACAAGTCAAAAGGTTGCTGAGAAGGTGTGAAGATGGATTTGAATGTGAACGTGACCAACAAGATCACGGCATATATACAGGGACAGCAGGTACAGTGCTGCTGTAAACTTCCTAATTAAGATAGCCCCCCCTGAACTGTCCCAGAACATGCCCTGTAAGTCCACCTGAATATAAGTCCACTAAATCTTAGACACAAAGGTATTTTAAAAATCCTAGTCTGATAATAAACCATCTCAAGATAAAATGAGCACATGTATTGGCATGACCAGGGCATATATTAAGGAACCTACATATGGTAATTAGCAACATGATTTATAGCATCACATAACATCATAAATCTGCCATTGATATTGCTAGTCGATCTGCATCCAATGCCTAGAGATTCAAATGACAAAGGACATGGTGGCCATGTTGGTGTACAGAGAAAGGAAAGTTATTACAACTCTGTTGTTTTGGTGCATCAATATGGTGGCTATAAAGTCACATGCAAACCAAGAAATATTGGATTCTTTACTTCCATCTTCAGTTGGATTGTCTTGACTTAAACTTGATTAAGAAAGTTTAGATTGAAATTGACTTTAGTTATCCAAAAGTGTAATAAAAGAAATGATTTTAATCTTGAACAAAAATGGTGAAAATGCCTGACCTGTCACTCAACATATGGTTGTCGTGGGAATAGTTTAATTAATGAACACATATTTGACACCAAAATGTCCTCCAATAAATTCTTGGGAAAGTAAGCTAGACTATAATTATGTAGCAGCCATTTTTATTTCATTTTCTTATGCACCTATCAATGTTAAGCAGGAGGGGGGAGCAGGCCAGGCATACATGTATGTGGGGATTTGACAGTGATTAGCAGCCTGTGGTGGGGATATTTGACCATTTTAATCAAATTCTGACAAGTTTTTACAGCAAATAAGTGACTCATTTTACTGTCAACGATTGCCCTGGGGTGGGGAAATTGAACAGAAATCCTTGTCTGAGTTCAAATGTCCAGCCGCCCCCCCCTCCTCCAGCTTAACATTGATAGGTGCATTATGTTCAGAGAGTTTCAATTGTCATTAATTTTGATGACTCCAGGGTTTATTTTATATTTTATATCATCATAACATTAAAGAATATAGACCAACCATGATGCATTGCATTTTTGTTATTGTTATTTATGGTCATGGTGCTCATCACTGCAGCCAGCTCATGTATGCAGGTATTTTTTTGTCTGTTTTATCTCACCACGAAAATACTGTTGTTTGTTTGATTGTCCGATTGTTTGCGAAATTATTCTACCAAGGTTTTGTTGGTGACATATTCTCCATTTCTCAGTGTATATACATGTAGATCAACAACATCTCCTAAAAATTTTAAAATAAACAGTAAAACAGCAAGAAAATCTTCTTAGATACAGGTCTGAAACCAAACGTATTGTGCAAAATGACAGGATTGCAAGGATATTTGAAGGATTGTAACACGACTTATCTTCTAGGCATGACTATTCAACTGCAACAAAATGGTGACACCAGAAACACAAAGCATCATGGTTGGGCTCTGTATTCTTTACAGTAAGTTATCAAGACATTTGACGACTTACGACTTAGAACTCAGTGTTCTCAGTGTTCTAGTTTGCACACATTGCAATTTCTTAGATGTACAAACAACATCTAACTTTAAGCCTCGGGTTGACCAACTTTTGGCAAGATGCAATAGTACTTTTTTACTGTCACTTTCAAATCTGATTGTCACGATAACAGGAAAAGCAGTATTGCCTGATTTTGAGTCATGCAGGAGCCTGGCACTGTCCCAAAATATCCGTTAGTACCAGACTTCTGTGCAGTTTGAAATTAAGTAATAAGACTGATTTAAAATCTTGTTGGTGTCTGGTACTAATGGATATTTCAGGATAGTGCCAGTTTGCTGGCAATAGCAAAGCTTGATTGACACCACAAATTGTCCACAGATAAATTCTAGGAAAAATCAAACTGAAATTTTAATTGTTGTCAAGAGCTTTAATTTATTTGTTTTGAGAACTTTGGCATTGACCTAATATTGTAGTTGGTAGTGGTTGGTGATGGTGATGAATGGTGGTATGGTGGCAGATGATGGTGGGTGATGGTGGGTAGTGGCGGATGATGGTATGTGGTGGTTGTAGGAGATGGTGGGTGATAGTCATAGATGGTAGGTGGTGGTGGTGGGTGACGATGGATAATGGTAGGTGACGATGGATAATGGTAGGTGATGGTCATGGATGGTGGGTGGTGGTGGATAATGGTGGCTGATGATGATGAATGATGGTGAGTGACAGTAGGTGGTGGGTGGTGGTTGTGGGTGATGGTGATGGATGGTGGGTAATGGCGGCTGTAGGTGAGTGATGGTGATTAATAACAAGTTCCCTATTTGCATTTCTATTGTGGTTTTATTAAATTGAGGGAACCTGGGAAAGAGTGTTGCATGTGGACAGATGGTCAGACAGATTGTGTATTATAAAAAAAACTTACCTGTAAGCTACTGTGTAATCAGGTATGGCTCTGCTGTACGTTCATCTTGCATCAACGATTTCTGATGATCAAGCATCCAGCCGAGGGTATCTTTTGAAAGCACTGCATCTTTTGGAGCCTTCCATCCACTTGCTGAAGGGAAAGAGGTTGACATTTTGTTGTGGAGATGCAGGTATACTACCAGTCTGCCAAAAATGGCGCTAACTTTAAATAGTACGATCTACTGACTGCCAATTGAATTCTTGGATATTATTTATTATTCTTAGCCAATGAAATTATCATTATTGCACCACGTGACTGCCAACATCTGGCAATGATAATTAGATTTTTTGCCATAGACGGAAGACTGCTACTGTTGCTACTTCAGAAATGCAAAAGAGAATCAGGGTCCTGTTCATCCAAACAATGGACCATTTTCAAAAATGATGCAATACAAAGGAATGTTGCAAATGTTTTCCATTCCATTGAGATTTTACTTTGTGTTTGTTCCCATTAAGTCCCTAATACACATACCCCCATCTGCTATTCCTAATGTGGCTGTTTTGGAAAGGCACAATGCAGAATCTCTATATTTTATGTAGTTGCAGTCTGATTCATGCCAACAGTGGCGTAGCCAGCCCGTAGGCCTGCAGGCCCGGGCCTTCGAATTTTTTGAAAAAAACCGTTAAATAAATAAATAAACGAACAAATACTGCAAAAATAAATAAAT
>JANVCK010155087.1:0-11093 GCA_026546655.1 Epizoanthus illoricatus
TCCAGTGGAAAAACCTGTGCCATACGTAATAGGAACTTCATAAATCTAAGCCAAGTTTCCAAATATGAAATAAAATTATTTTGACCCTGACCCTTTACTCCTACCTTAACACCAACTTTGCGCGGTCGGGGATCCGGCAGTATTGAAGATTTTGAAAAACGGTAAATAATGCTTCATGCAGAACTTATCGGGCTGTCTCTGTACTAATTTCTCGCTGATTTGCTCAACTCGCGACGGCGCTAGCTGCAATTGAAGTCACTATACTCGTAACTGATCTAAACAATATCTAGCCCGTTAACAGGAAAGGGGTCTTGTCGATTTCATGCTAATAGGCACTTTTAGCGTATTTCACCATATGTCTTGGCAAGTGCTGTTTTGATAAACTGACTAAGATATCGCAGTTAAACATGATAGGATTTAGGCGAAGAAATACGATATGGTGCTAGTTGCTGTGAAAATGACGATCAAAATACCCAAATATGGCCTTGTCCATTAGATCCCTTTCTTGTCAATGTGCTAGATATACATATCTTTAATAGATCTTTCCAAAACGGCTTTTATGCATTATAATACTTAAATCTGAATACTAATTAAGTTTAAACCTAAAAGACCAAGGGTGCATTCGATTGACTGTATTTCAGAATATGAATACGTTCTGGAATATTCTGGAATAGTTTTAATTCCTACGTCCGAAACGAACGATTATTCCGAAATTGATGAAATCAGCAAAAACTTGTTTGACACCAATAAACAATGCTTTGCAATTATAACTGTCTATTATTTTTCTCCTTGCAAATTTAATTTGCATGTTAGCAATACCGCACCTGGTCAATGAAAAGAAGTAAAAATCACCATAGTATAAAAACTTTTTAAGTAGAAACAGTTTCTGAACAGCTCTTGGTGTGCTTTGTATTGTGATATCAATAGACGTATGTCATTGGCGATTGCCACTCCATTTATTGAACTCTATAGTTTTTATTCCAATTATTCTATCACTTCAAGCATTGCCGTCAATACTACACTAGTGATGTCATTAATCCAGAATATTGTGCGTATTTTACTTGAATGTTTGGTTTACTAATCCGTTTATTCCCGATTAGGAACACTGTTCAGTCGAACAGATTGATGTTGTTATTCCATGTATTCCTATTCCAGAATACAGTCGATCGAGGGCACCCCAAATTAGCTAAAATACGACTCCAGTAAGTGAGATTTAGGTCCCTTTTAAATTTTGGAAAACTACAAACAGACTTCAGACTTGAAGGATCCCTGTCCAGATAAAGATCAAAATATTGAAATAACTTTGGGTATTACAAAAATGAATACTAGGTCTTCCAAATTTATCACATAGGTAAGACGGGGCAAGATTATTCAAACATTTAAAGGGCATTAGAGTGTCTATAATAGAGCGTTTTTTGACAGGAAGTCATTAAAGGTGGATTAGTACTGATGTTATGAGCTGAAATATTTTGTAATTTCAGTTTCTTAATGTTCTGGTCAGAGGTATTCACTCATATGGATAAGCAGTAAAATAGTTTACTCAACACAAGGCATTCGTAATCATCATACATGTACATGTGCATGTAAGTGACTCACAACTAAATAGGTGTTTCACCCTATTAATTTGAGTCGTGTAGCAGCTCCCTAAGCAGGCTCGGCTTCCAGCCAGTTCTGGGATGAGCCCACGATTCTCACCCAGAAACACGTCTGGGCGTTTGGGTTGAGTATTGTTTATTTCAACCAATCACAAATGGGGCTGCTCGATTCGTGCAGGCAGAATAATTACATAAATTACCATAACGTTAGACATGTAAACAGTGAATCAAATGTTCGAGTTGTTTGATGTTCCTGCGTTTGTGTGCTGGGAAAGTTTCTAAAATCATTTGCAAATTACCAATGATTTATCTGTGAATGTTTCAGTGGAATGTTTGAGAACAACCGTAAACACTTGTTACTTCAGCAAGCCATGTGGTAAGATTTCTTGAAATTATCACAACAACCACGATTTCGGAAGTATGTTTTGCACACCTAGTTTTACACGAAACTCTCGTGCTAACATTAACAATAACGTTTCTGGGATTGTTAATCAGTGTAGAAAAGCTGGTATAAGCATCAAGTACAATGTACAAGGAATTTCTGCAGGAAAAAGGCCAGCTCACTTCTTTCAAGGTGAAAACATTTAATGGCAACCAAAACACAGCCGATTCAATATAAATTCGTTAATATGGTCTTTCTCTTTGACCTCTTTGTATTAACAGGACGTAATTCAGAACCTCTTTTAAATTTTCTGATTTTGCTGATTTTGAATTGTGATTACTACAGAATACAAAGGCAATCCATATCCCACTGAAAAGTACACATTGCAATAAAATGCTTACTTCTGTCAGTTCTGACACAAAAATTAAATTTTCCTCCAAAATTGACAAAACAGATCCAATTTACACCGAAACGAAATTGACCAACTGAATTTTTTGGAAAGTGCAGACACGGACGTCCGAGGAAACGTAAATTTATGAGTATACTAACACAATAGTAAATTTCATCAATAACGTCAGAGCCAAGGATAGCTGCTGACGCGTCCAGCCGTTAGCCGGGATAATCCTGCTAGGACCAGACTCTAAGAAACAGCTGGGAATCGAGCCTACTCCTAAAGCGGCCCTCTGATTGGGTAATCAAACAATAACCAACACCTGAAAATAAAGCTTCTTTGAGAACGACCACAATAAGAGACAATAGAGTTACTACACTACTGACAAATTTGGCATGAATTTGCCATTCACAAAGAGACGAGAGTGTCACAAGTTAAGTTGGTGTCAAGGATCATCCAAAAGGCTTTAGCAGAGGATACATGAGTGAGCTGTTTGCCAACATTTCTACATGAACATCTCAGGTAATCTGCTTTAAAAACTGTTGAGTGCCAAGTTGTAGCAATTCGGTTTTGTCCGAATTAATTAATAAACTAATGTTGCAGCACTAATTATTACTCTCAGCAGGTCTTCCTAAAGTTTCCTCATGTACCAACATTCCTTATCCTTTTTAATAGATCATGTAAATAATTTAGAGTCGTCTACATAAGGCTAAAATGAACAGTGGGAAGCAACAAAAGGGAGGTCACTGATATATTAAATAGCAATGGTCAAAGTATTGCTTCTAATGCAGCTAGGGATTTCATACAGCATTGGTAATGGACCTGAGACATTGGTTCCAATGCAAACAACTTGATTCGATACAGTAACACAATACTCTATTGAACACTCCCCAGCGGGGCTTTTCAGTGTCAATTGCAACAATTCTAAAATTACTGCGAGTTAAATTCTAAAAAAAATACAAGTTACTAAGAAAGTGAAAGGGCTCGATTATTACCAGTTAAGTAACTTTCAAAAATAGATCAGCTCCCTCAAGTTTGTGCAGTAAAGTA
The DNA here is from genome assembly GCA_026546655.1 of Epizoanthus illoricatus. NCBI lineage: Eukaryota > Metazoa > Cnidaria > Anthozoa > Zoantharia > Epizoanthidae > Epizoanthus > Epizoanthus illoricatus. The sequence continues at coordinate 3,419 of JANVCK010155087.1, forward strand.
AGTTACTGTCACACGCCTTACAAAGATCGATTAGGACAAGTGTGGTTACTTTTTCTGGTCCATTGCATCAAGAACTGAGTCCGCAATAAGCATATATACAATGTCTCAGTGGAATAGTACTTGATGACATTTTAGTCACTAGTACTTGTGCAGTGACAGGTAAGAGGAAAACTGTTTCAGAGCTACTTTCTCACATATTTTAGAAACTGTGGATAGTAGCAACAATGGGCGGTTATAAGTAGATTCTTCACGATTGCCTTATTTAGCTTCAGCATATTTCCAGGCTTCGGGGTAGGCAGAACTCATTAACGAGCGGTTAATATGACACAATTATGTAAAGTGCATACGAACATCTAATTCATTAATTATGCGCTATATAAGTTTAATTTCATTATCACTATCATTATGCAAGCCAAATATGAGGTAGATAGTCCTTGATGACCTGAACTGTAGTTTTAAAAGGCCCTGGTGATCTGTTTGATGGCATAGTCACGATTAGTTTGTGTTACTCAAAACACGACACAAGTTTAAAGTTGAAGAATTCAGTCACTGAATATGTAGGAAGGTAGGTGAGGGCACCTATGGTAGTACTTATTCTTTGCATTCGTTAAACGTATGTAAAACAATTGTTAATCAATGCCACATCCAAACAATCCGATTCGGGTTGGATATAGAATGATAGATGCAATGTAACTGGCCAAACAGACAGAATGTAAGCGTTGATCATACTTTGTTCATAGTTTTTATGTCTACCGGTATATAATGATTTTAACAATTTGGCAATATTACAATATTGCTATACATTAATGTGCCCCAGTTCAGGTCATTATTTTGTCAGGACATGCAGAAAACTCTCATATCATACAGCTATTAAGTGTTATTTGCAAAGAAACTCGATCCAAACAGTCTGAAAATGCAAAGTTACCTCTACAACCCAAAATCACATTTTCGTATATCGATTACAATTTCCTGTAGGCAACTAAATTAATTTCTATCACCAATGTTAGTTAAGTGTTACAATGTGTAAGAACCATATTAATGATACCATTTTAGATTTTGCTACCACATGCAGTAGAGTCAATTGCACTATAAAGGTTAAGAATTCATACCATTATTTACTGCACTCTACAAGCTATGTCAGTCGTGCTTTGGCCATGATTTGGCTTTGTCTTTGTGGCTGTTTTACCAAATTGGTATGTTAAATGTGTCGGTGTTGCATTGCTGGCACATGAGTGGTGTGTTGGACATGTCTGTGGTATGTTGGTGGAATTTCAAAATGGCTATATCACCGATCAACATTAGAGCAAGAAAATATTAAGGTTGCAACAAATACAATGTAGCAACCAAACTCAGTTCAAGACAATATTGGCAAAATTAAGAAATTAGAAGTGAAAGCAAAAGAAAATTGAAGAGAAACCGATTGTTGAAGATGATGTGAATGAAGCCGCGAAACCTTACGTTATAAGTAAGATTGAAAGAAACACTAAAAAACAGTAAAATTGGAGTAAATCAGAGAGGTACGACAGTGTGTTGGTGTCATGTTAGTGGCACATCAGTGGTACACATGGCCAACACACAGCCAACATAGCTTCTAGAGTACATTACGATGCAGCTTCTTTACCTTTACCAAGCTGCACATGCAGTACAAAAGAAGGGAAATACCAAAGACATCACTTGTGTCACATTAATTATACTGTGTTTTCTTGCAGTTTGTCCTCATCTGCTGGCCTGTATACAAACTAATTTTCATAGGTTGAATTTTAAATATCATTTTATGGGTGATCAAAGTTGCACGAAAATTACAATTTAAATGATCACCAATAGCAAGTGAATGCAAGCCTGATGTACTGATACATACTTAGTGTTCCTTGTACTAATGTCTTTCTCTCACCTTGGGTGGTCCCAGATCTTGGACACTCCACGGTTGATGTAGGCCTTACAGGTAGTAATCATTTGATTGGTCACCTTCACAAAAAGTGATGTCATCCTCTCAGATGTGTTGTAGTACTGCGAGATGCTATGTATCATCCTGATTGCATTCATTAGACTGGGTATGTGCTCGATCATTTCAGTCTAAAAGATATGCAAAAAGCAAAGCTGCCTAAATCCAAGTACATAGAGAAAATATGTGTGCAGTTCATTAACATAACATGCCAGCACGTCTGTTATGTTATTTGAATGACTTATAAACAGGCTTTTCTTACCGGAGTACACTTGATGAGTGGCCCAAAGAACTTATCAAGCGTGTACAAGTATTTTACATTGTCTTTGGCTTCGTTTGCTGCATCTGTAATGCGACTATCCTGTGAAAATACAATAATTAAATAAATATGTATAAGTTACTAGCCATTTCGAATCTCAGTAATTTTTTCAAGTACAGGGTTTTCAATAAGTTTCACATAGCCAGCATATACAAAGTAGCCCAATGAACCATGCATATTTAGACTATGTCAAATGCCTAGAGCACATACAATACTGGCGCTCTATAAATCTTATTTATAATTTTTATTTATTATAAAGAACTTTAAAATCTCCCCATTTCATATCATTTTCAACTTACAATTTGTTTAAGGTGGTAGGTGCAGGTGGGGTGTAAAAATTTCCTTATAAAAATCGGAGGCAAAGCAGTGTGTTCTTAAATGTTCATATTCCAAATTTCAGGTCCATATTGTACAATTTGTTGTTTTGTTTAGTTCAAGAAGCGTAAGTAACCGCTGTACACAGCATTTCCGGTTGTATAATTGTCAATTTTAAAAGTTATGACATGACAATTCTATCGTGTTTGGAGTTCCAGTTTTTCATTCTTGTACGTAATTCTGAACTCTGAACACGAGTTGAATTACATTACAAGTTTCAGTTCAAGATAATAGTTTCCTAGTTTCATTATAAATATCTTTAATAGTTCAAGAGATACGAGCATTTGAAAATTCACTTTCGGGGATTCTGGTTGGTCCAATAGGGCCATGTGACTGTTTGGAGCGAAATTCAAAATGTAATTTGTTCAGTACTTTTTGGTAATTTACCTGATAATGAGGATCCACCAGATTTATTTAAGAAAGTTGTAATTGGCCTGATCAATTTTGACATAGATTGACAGATATCAATCATTGAGCACCAAACAATCAGAACTCTTAAAAACTAACAAAAATCAAATAATTCATATAATTTTTTAAGTGTTTAAAATCTGCTTTCAGATATGAGTGAGCCTTGTAGCTATCGACATTCTGCCTTTGTCCTTCAAACGACCCTCGATCCCACGGTCCTGCGCCCGCCATCCCAACCGTCCTGTGCCCACGATCCCAAGGTCCCACGCCCGCGATCCCACAGTCCTGCACCCGCGATCCCATGATCCCACAACTAGTGGAAAGCTAGAACCTAAGTATTTTATTTGCTCTCTAAAATACCTGCAAGTATGACAAATGATGGGAACACAAAAGTGAAATGTTATTAGTTTTTCCAACTCTGAACCTGATCCGAGAGAATATGTGATTCAGAAATGTACTACTGTTTCTTCAGAAGGGGATATTAGCTTATGCAAATGCAAAACCTCAAAACAACATCATTTTGGGATTAGTGTATATTTATACATTAGTTATATCAATGGTGTATAATAAAAATTTTGCAAATGTCACAAGCGTAAAACAAAAACCATGTTCCATCGAAGCTTATCTTATAGCAATGCACTGACAACTGTATTGCCAAAAAGTCTTGTTATTCTAGAATCTAAATCTACTTTAATTGAACAAGGAATACAGTTTTGGAAACCACAAAAACATGTTTATTAATTTAAAAGAAGTGAGGTTAACGAAAACTAAAGCCAAATAAACTTTGTAGGGATTTTTTACTTTTAATTATGTATGCTGTCAAATTAAATTTTGGTATACCTTTACAAAGTTCCGATAATTATCTAATAAAAAGTCATATGGACACAGTAAGAGCGTGGTTATAAAATTTCGCGAATGATAAGCGTGTGGATATTAGAACATGAACGAAAATCACTCGGTTATTAGGATGACCAAATAGCATTGTTTATGCACAATTGTTTGTTGGAACGACATTTGACACATAGGCATGATAGCAAGATTTTCATTTATGAATTCCTCTATGGTTATAAAAAGAAATCATTCCTACACAATGAACGATTGGGAATGACTGGACACATGTTGACCACACAAAATGATCACCAGTTCCGTGCACATAGCCTCTAACTTAGCTTGAGAAACACATTTCACTTTCATCCCTATACATGTACGATGTACCAAGCTACATCTACAGGATTTTCCTACAACATTTGGAATAGTAATAGCATGTTAACCATGGACTATCAGACATATCGAGCCAGTAGTTGATAGACGTATGCCCACATATATCAATGCGACCTAGCCCCTCACATGACCAGCAATCAGGTCATGGGTTCAATTCCTGTCAGTGATTTCACTTTAATACTACATATATATTTTACATAATATTTGACCATATATGCAAAAACCTGTATAAATGCATTACAAACATGAACACATTGGCGCAATCACAAACAAGACAAAACGAAACCTGCATTTGACACTGCCTTCGTCTATGTTTCTTGCGAAACGCACCATGAACACACCACAAATGCACCTCATTCAAAACAAACGCAGCAATGAGCTCGTTCCAATCCGAACGCAGTGTTATTTGAGGCAAATGCAGCTCATTTTAATCAAATGCAGTACTTTCTTATGTTGGAAAGTACACAAGTTCTAGGGACAGATAATGCTCAGTTAATCTCTGGTCGGAGTTTATTTCCTGTGTAGCAGCAAACAAAAAAGGAACAGTGAAAGCAAACTTCCAAATTGTCAACATTTTATGTAAAACTTGTGTTGAAAACAAATACTTCGAATCTAAATTGTTGATATTTACATGATTTCAGGCAAATGTTCATGATTCACCCTGAGACCATAACTCCTACCTGTGCCGGCTTCGGAACTCAATGCCTCTTGATGAGTTAATGTTGATTTGAATGGCCACACATCGCACATTGGTTCCTGTATCATTCGCTTATATTCTTTAACAGTTTTTCTTCATTCTTCGATTCACTGTTAATGTAGGAGTAAGCAAGATCTATTATAAAGCCAAATTCTCTCTCCAACTCTCGATTCGCATTATATCAATATTCCCAGATACATCTGTTTGTTCATAATTTGCTTATTCTCCTGACACATTTCCTAAGCCAGCAGATTTGCTGTTAATTCAGGCAAATTTAAGCATATTTTTATATAACACCAAATTGAAAACTAACAAGAACTGAAGAAAGCCCACACGACTGATGCGGTCATCTGACTACAGTAGTGTTGTGTTTACAGCTTTTCAAAAGCACGCCATTACTTTTGTTCCAAGAAATCTATACCATGTTTCACTAAGTTTAAGATCCCTTGAAAAAGTATCTTCATCATTTGTAATACGACAAGCACTTTTGCTATAGATAAATTCAACAATCACGCTTGTCATCATGCAAATTCAGAAATTGTGCAAACACTGAAGTTATCAGTAGAGAACCAATCGTATGCGAGCAAATATAATTGATTGCCACATTTCAATTTGCACGACCTTGTTGTGTATTGGGCATGACTTGAGTTTAAGCAATAACACAGACTAGGCAGCAGGGAAATTCCACAAAAGACAAACAAGTGGCTCCATACTTTGACTTGGCGAGTGACTTCCCCATAATCGAAACTACACAACAGATAAACAAGCAAAACCAAAGGTTCGATTCCATGAACTTCAAATCCATGAAGTTTGACTCCATGAACTTCGAGTCCATGGCTTCCCCACAACACATAAACAAGAAAAACTGTGCCCCGCAGTGAGCAGGAGTGCTAGACTTCCTGGCAAAAGATAAACAAGAGAAACTGTGGCCCACAGCCACTGCCCAAGTGACATCGCCATATGGATATTCCACAAAACATATTAAAAATAAAAAGCTTAATTCTGCGAAGCTTCAGCAAATAAACAACGGCTCGATTCCCAAACTTACACAACTTAAAATACTTTTATTAATATTCTTCCAATCAGAAACAGAAAGTCTAATCGAGCCAGGGATAAGCAAAATTAAGATAACTGAACAAATCGAGGGGCCCAAATCCACAAGTCTTTAAAACATGTGAGCTGCAACAGGGCGATTTTGTGATTACTTTCAAAAATTTGGTCACAAATTCAAAAGTTTTAGTCACTAAAGTATGTTAATTAGTACATTAGTAAATATAACAAATCAGACAGTAGTCCAAAGATGTAAAATGTCCTAGGCCAAGAACGGCCAAGAATTCTTACATGCTTCTAAAAAGCAGGCTGGTAATCATACCTTTGGATATGATCGATAACTCAATATATTTTCTCCAAATTCTTGTAATTTAATCCTGGAATTTCCTTCTAGGTGTTTAAAGGCACAACTTATGTCGTTTATCTTTCTGATTTTGCCGAAAGCTGAGAAGAGTTTTGTACAGAAAATGATCTCATAAATCTTGTACACAACAAAGCTTCCCTTGGCCCTCTTGATCTTCTGATGGCCACATGACATGCACTCTAGTTCCAGGCTCCCTCTTTCATCGAACTTGCTGATGAGCTATCCAATTTAATTGAAAAATTAGGAAAGAACTGTCAAACTATCGTTCCTCTAATAAATATAATTAAAGCAAAAAGTAAGCTATAAATAATTTATAGATACTTTAAGTGAGATTGAGTCGCAGAAACACAACTGCTGCAGACGTTTTAGCTGCAGTATCAGTCGCAATTTGAGCCCTGTGCAAATTAACCTACAGAATTGTTACACAAACAAAGTAAATGACCAGAGTCTGCGATGATGATGATTTGGTGTCGAGGATAGATTTCATGATTCAGAAGAGAATGTAATAACTGCATTCACAGAAAACAATTCATGGTGTGTTTACACAAAATGAACTGCATTCGCCATGGGAAACAAGCCATGCATGTTCATGAGAAACAAGGTGCATTCGAAAAGAATGAAGGTTCATCCATGCCAGCATTTCAACTGCGTTCACCTTTGTTTCTGATCGAACACATTTCCAGTTCACAGCATGCATTTATACAGGTTTTTGTGTGGATGGTAACGTATGTGTATATTATGCAATGGTGTAAATATAATGTAACACTGAAACATTAACTTCTTGTGTGCGACTTTGTGTAACATATAGATTAAGAATCAAATAAACACTCCAATTCCTGCCTGGTGTTTCATTATTATCTACATGTAGGTCCATGTATGCGACCATGCACATAATTCGGCAATTTAATAGGCTGACAATAGCATGAATTATTAGAGAGGTTGAAAAGATTTCAAGGAATGAATGAGAGAAATCTCATATTCACAATCTCGCCGCCACATGTACAGCCAGGCTCATCCAAATTAATCGCGTAAAATAGTCCTTTGACAGAGAAACACTGTCCCTTTCAATATCATCCCTGGTACTAAGTAAGATGCTGTACTGCTCAACAGTCTCGTCTAACACATCTGCGAAAAACATCAAGAAACTTCAGGTCATGCAAAACTTTGCCTGTAGGATCATCACAAACACTCGCAAATTTGATCACATTACACCTGCTCTCCGACACCTCAATTGGATCCCAATCAACCAGCAGGTGAAGTTCCGGGAAGCTGTTCTGATGTACAAGATCATGAACAAAC
>JANVCK010155198.1:0-11091 GCA_026546655.1 Epizoanthus illoricatus
AAACAAGACGCGGTCTCGTGCCTCATGGACGCTTTGCGTGATATAACAATTTGAACACCGCTGGCGCAAAAGACCGTGACTCAATCTTAACATTTCCAATGATCGATCGACATAAATCCTGAATTCTCGATCGTGTTTGTTAACAACGCAAATGGTGTCACGGCAAACACGCAGGATTTCCCCAACATTTTTATTTCAGATATTCAAAGGCACATGGCTCCTATATGTGACTGAGAATGGCTCCAGTTAGAGAAATGCGAGATGCCGCCGTGGGATAACCAGCCCTTATTTTGGACTAAAATTGCACTTTTGAAATGTATGCAAACTGCCGTTTGCTTCAAGCCTGTAAAAATCCCACGGCAACAATTTTTGAATTCTAATTGCTGAAACGTTGTTACTGATGGCACTAGCTATTAATTGTTGCAAGATTTTGGATCTGATTGGAAAACACTTTGTAGCAGATTTACAGCTTTAAAGTTGGACAAAATTTGAGGATTTTTGGCTCATTTTTTCCTCTTCGATGGGGGTTGGGCTATCTCATAAACGAAAGAGTTTGACCTAAAGAATGGGCCAGTTTGTTTGGTACAAAGTTGTGCTTCCATGCAAAGTTTGGGGAAAATCAGCCAGATGGACTGTGCAGCCATCTGCATGGTGCACTCGCGAATCGACTCTTGAATATACTTTTTCCCGTAGTTTGGGTCAGTGAATTCTCTGGCACGGGTCAAGGTCAGACAGCAACAGATCAACGTATCACAACTGTAATAACTCGTTACTTGTTTTCTGGATGTTTTTACTGATATATAAAATGTTTTACCCCTCCAGATTTTGGGTCGTTACTCGTTTCCCGTTACTCCGTTACTGGTTTTAGTAACACCCTTATTTGGAAGAGAAGATGAAGATTTACATGCGCCTTGCAACTCACTCGAGAGCCAGAAAATTGCGGGCCAAACTAAAGGACTGGGGTATGGGGTATAGGATGGTACATTTGGAAAAGTACAGGCCCAGACACACGACGCGCGCTATAGTTAAATTGCATCGCGTGCTCATCTCTGTGATAGACCTTTCCACTGTTTCTAACGCCATCCTAATTGGAGGGCCAAACAAACCTTGCACAGTTCAGTGGTCTCATACCAATCTCTGTAATTCTGTTACGTTCTGCCAAAGCACTGTGAGGAAAGTTCTCATTGTAGTAAACCGACCCAACGGTCCCTAACAACCAGCTTTAAAAGCTAAAGCTAGCTACAATACGCTTCTTTATTTCATAGTCTCTTGTAATTTACAGTGTTCTCCCATAACGGAGTAGAGATTATAAATACAGTTTGAATTAGCATTGCTAATCTTAAAATCTTTTTCGATAAAAATCTTTTTCATCTAATGGTGCTCTTTAGAATCATTGTTGGTGCGACCCCCCGGGATGGGTACTGGCGGTGAGAGAAGGGGGGGGGGGTAACTACATTGCACACCAATTGCTGGGCTTCATATGAAACATACAGATGCGAGGTGGCAGGGCAACAAGGAAACTCTTAGGAAGCTGAGAGCCAGATTGACTGACTCTTCACCTGTGATAGTAGCTGTAACTGTAATCGCGGCTCACACGACGGCCGGCTCCACCCCTGTGATGGTAGCATTAGCTGTAACGAAACTGACAAGACAGACTGACTCCACCCCCTGATACCAGCTTTAGCAAGACAGACGGACGCCTCTTGTGAGTTTCATGACATCGGGTAAGGCTCCATTACCGATAGGAGTTTCTCTCGTATCTGTCTTAAGCGTGAAATATTTTTACTGTAAAAACTTTGGCAGTTTTCTAATTGAATTCTCCTATTTTGTAATTTTTTTCCATTAGTCCTAGATATCCCATTCTTCGTTATAAGAAGTAGTTCTGATTAAGATAAAAACCTTTTGCATTGCTCACGTTCATGTTGGTCAACAGAAATACACGAAAGACGATTATATATTCCAGCTGTCAGGCTGTGTGTTTACTTGTGTGCTTGGTGGGAGAATATGGCGTTCGTAGAGGGGACGAGCGGTGGGCGGCGCCTAGTGCATGCTGGGGGACACGGCGCGGTCGTCCAGTTGCGTGGAAAGTTCGCGCACTTTCTGAGCCCAGTACTCGCTGCTCTGCTGAAGCTGGATCGAGAGCTATGAGAAAGAAATGCAAACAGTCGGTCATTCCAAACATATGAATCGTGCTGACCTGCTGGTCAATATAGCAATAACTGACCGCGATTAGCGGCAGAGACGACACGAGTTGTAATAATACAAGAAGGAAATCAGGAATTTGTGAAACTGTGTTACCCCAGGTAACCACAGAACCCTACAGAACCACAGGTACATGTGAGAGACAAGAATTCTGCTTGTTATGGACACCAGACACACATGGGAACTAACTGACACATACTGCAACAAGCTACTGAACTAACGTGCAGGGGTTTGCTCACGACCCGTAAATACAACACAAACGACATGGAATAGTAACAGGCGGTAGGATATTATACGTTCGCATGCGAGTATATGATTTTACGCCCGACGCTGCCCATATTGTATGTATGTATGTAGTGCGCGGCTGTACGCAGGGGAGGGGGAGGGGGGGGGAGGGCATATGGTGAAATACTGTAAACTGACCTCACCCACACGCTGTATCCAGTAGGACTTGTCCAATACTTGAGCGTCCTTCACCCCCGCTTTTTCTAGCTCTTTCTTCATGACTGAGCGGATCTGATTAGAGACGTGCGAACTATATAAGTGCAGCGGATCCAGAACAACAAAAGCGCGCAAACAGGAAAAGTGAGAAAGAGAGACTCTTGTATCTGGTTCTGTACATAATACATACTTTGTCCTGTTTGAATACGTGCTCGCACATGCGTTGCCCTGCTAGCAGGGTATTCTGCTACCACTTTCTCTCGCACTATAAAATATATGATCAAGACAGGGGAAGATAGACGGATAGAGGCTTAGAAAAAGAGAGACCGACACAGACAGACAGATAGACAGACAGACCCTGTTAGCATGGTTAGCATGGTTAGCATGTGTTAAACATGTTAGTTTGTGTTGGTGTATGTATGTGTGTTTTCGCATGAGTACTTATGTACAGTATAGCTGTAAACCTAAGTGCCTTAAAACACTGATTGCTCTAACCTTCTTGTCCTTTTGTGCAGACTTCGACCTGCGAGTAAAGGAGAGTATTTTTGTTATGTTATATTTCAATTTTCACTATTATCATAGCTAACTGTTTACAACTAAGATTTATCGCACAACTACAATCGCAAATCCCAAAGGAAAAATGAAGGTGGAGAGAAACTGTCTACAAACGAGTACATCCAGGTGTCAGTATCTGAAATATCTACATCTCGTAATCGTCCTTACGCGTGACACTATTGTGTGACAGTAGGGAATTCTCATATATCATACCCCTGGGTGTTATCAGTTGTGGTACTTACACTCCTTTCTCGATAGAAGACACGTATGCCGAATCGTTAACTCCATTAATGGCGCTACTGCCGTACGTGCCAATCTGTAACGTAAAGTAACTGATTACTAATTGTCATACAATACTAATATAACAGTTCCAGTGTCAGTACCAATACAAATCACCAGTACCAGCATCAGTACCAATACTAGTACCAGTACCAACACCAATACCAGTACTAGTACCAACACCAGTACCAACACCAACATCAAAATCAACACCAACACCAATACAAATACTAGTACCAGTACCAGTATCAGTACCAGTACCAGTACCAACACCAATACCAGCACTAGTGATAACACTAATACCAGTACCAGTACCAACAGCAGTACCAACACCAATACCAATACCAACATCAAAATCAACACCAACACCAATACAAATACTAGTACCAATACCAATACCAATGCATAGCTCTTACATAGACATAATCCCTCTATAAGTTTTGTTTCAATATATAGAAAACTTTTTGCTATTTGATACGAAATTATAATCACAAGCTAGTTTTCCGATCATTCTCCAGATTTTGCATTGACCATAATGCATTCTGATTTTGAGATATCAAGTGGGTGTGGCCTCACCAGGGGGTCCGTATCGCGGTGAGGCACTTCTGACATACGGAACCCTTCCAGTTGTGATTTTAGTGCCAGTATCGTCTGTTCACGAGACTCTATCTGTAGCTGCAGATTCTAAAACAAAAGAAAGAGTAATGTGTTACGATGTGAAAAAAATTCGGCAGCTTCATATGTGACAAGACGGATTGCAATAGAAAGAACAAAAATATCACTGTTATTTACAAGGAGGGGAGAAGTATGATTCAGATACTGGTAAATTAGTTTCTCCTGCCTTGAATTGAGAGTTCTCTAATTTTTAAGTTGTTAACATGGAACAGTGACAGCATTTGGTTTAAGACAATTGAGTATCGGTAACAGATGTCACTGATGTCATTTTATTTCACAATACTGACGCACTCGCCATTGTTGGGAAGCTTTGAAAATGTATATGTAAACACTATTGCGATATGAGCATGTATCGATCACGTGTAATTCACCTCTCTGAGAGGAAAGTGAGCACGTGTTGGGGGACTGGGATTCCGGATTGTTGCGGGTTGGTCTAGTTCTCTTTCTGATATTGTAGATGCCTCGGTAACTCAGTGGTTATAATACCTGCCATGTGATCGGGTTGTCTCGGGTTTGATTCTCGTTCGGGTAATTTGTATTTTTTTTTTCACATGTTTCTCTTTCGCTTGCTTTTTGCCTAGCGTGTCAGAACTGACTATCGAGTGATGACCATAAAACGCTATTAGTATATTGCTTTAAAGTAGTTCTGTGGATTGATCGACATATAAAGGAACTGACTGTTGAAGCCATGTAGACTGAATAAAAGGGAAAAAAAGAAAAAAAGAAACAAAACACAATCACAAACTAAAGCAGGAAGAACTCCCGAGTTTGAAGAGCGTGAGAGCGCATGCGCAGTTGCTGACCTACCGCTTGCTTTCTCACCTTTCGTGTGGCAGCCTCCCGGTCGAGGATGTGCCTCTGGCGAAGGTTTTCTTTGTTGACTGTGTTCAACTGCTGGTTAAGCTGCTGAATAGTCTCTACGTTTGATTTGAGGCGGTTGTGCAGATCGTCGATGGTCTGTGCTCGGTTCAGCGCGTCCGCATCTTGTTCCGTCCTGGTGTAGAGAATCAGAAGGAAACACGTGAGTCAGCCGCTGAGCCGGATCAAAGGCCCAATAAGATGGAGCGAAACTCACTTGCAAATTCGTTTGGGTATTTGTTGCAATATTGTCACTATTTTGGACAGGGTGTTAATTGTGTGGTGTGGAACCGCAAACTGTAATCAGTTCCACGTCCCTGTATGCTGAAACACTTCTGCCACTACATAGCAACAACACGTCTCGTCCATTAGGATTCATTGAATTTAAAAATAACTCACTCATAGCTGCGTAGTGAGTGGCATGTGAACAATGTTGGTGCCAATCAGTTTGGTTCTAATGCAAACGAGATGGAGCGAATTGTTTTAACTAGAATCAGTGAAATATTGAAATAAGAATGCCTTTGGTGAGAAAATGAACCTAAACCACTGAATAGGAATAGCCGAGTCAGGCTTGCTCTCTTGTTCTACCGCATTGCTGCAATACGTGAGTGCTAAACACTCGTGTAACTAGCCAAACTGGATATCGACCTCGATCAAACAAGCGAGAGAGTTGATGTGTGTTGTGTTAGGAGAGTTTTTTCAGCTCTCATCGATTATTATCGGAGCTTGCTAGAGTATAGCATACTCTCACGCAGCACCCTGCACTCATCGACTGAAATGTTTAAATTCCACGAGGGTGCATACGAGTAGGCAGTCAAACAACAGTGAGTGTGTGAACTCTTATCAACTCTTGTGCGCTCCCGTGATTCCTTTGATCAGGGATTTATGGCCAGGCTCGTCTCATTTTTATTAACTGTTATATATAAACAGTTTTAAAAGAGAGAAAGGCAACTTACTCGTATTCCTGCAGACGGTTTCTCAGCTGGTGTAGAAGAACTTGCTGTTGGGCCGAGTGAGCTTGCAGTGACTAACAGGAGAGATATTACAATTATGCAATAATGCATAATTAACGTCAAGCCCATTCAAACTATCTAGACAGCCCAACAAACATTCAAAGTCACTTTTCTAGTCATATACATACAGTCCGTCTTTGTACTAACTATCTATAATAGAGAGTTGAAGCATCATGTAGATTTTCCCCGCGAACGGCAGGGATCGGTCACAATGACCTGAATTTTGGCGCATTTTCCGTTCGGCATCTCCTGTTTTCTACGCGAGGAGGTGTTTTTCACGTTTGACAGCACCGCATCTACCTGAAGCTCAAACCAACAAAGATGGCGGACCTACGCCAAACGGCAGACGGCTACTAGACGTTTCCCGTTCGCAGTATACGCGATTCTTTAACTCTCTACTATCACAGTCCGATACGTCTAAGAGTATTGCAACACTTCGTATACACACTACATGTGTGGCACTGATAAAACTGATATACGCTTACATGAGCAAAGCATGGACACAATCCTTGACAATTGAGACACGCCGAGCTCATTTGGTGCTCAAACCGAACAAAGCAGGAACAGTTATGAAGCGGGTTAGTACAAGCGCCGCGCAGCTTTCCGAAGCCGTCAAGATTGGTCAATGATCCAAATAAAGGTTCTTCAACGCACAGTAGAACCGAGTTGTCTGCACTGTGCTCAGATCCCGTCGGGCGTCCTGTTACTGACATTTTCCTATTTTCGAACTAGAATCGCCAGCGATCACCTGAAAAACGAAGCTTCGGCGATGTTTTTTCTCAGTTGATTCAAATCAGTGGCGAGTGTGCAGGGCCAATCCGCCCTCACAGCAGTGGCGTCACAATAAAGTAATACGATTTGACCCCGCAGCGAACTGAGTATCCTCCTCGGAACTGTCAACCAGCCAGCGACTCTAAGTTGCACTAACACACCGTGATGCAGAGTCCGGCAACAATATATCACAATATTATACTATATGACACGAATAATTTCTTTCTATCAAATTAACTACATTTTTATATCCTTTAAACTATAGAAGTAAAGTCGACAAATTTGTTGTTTATTACTCAAAACGTTCACAAAGAATAAACTAACAACATTAGTTTCGTATAAGGATGAAATACAACACCCGCAATTTTAAACTATCGCTTGAAACAATAACACAGGAATCCTTAGGGCAACTTAATTAGAATAACAATTCCCACTGCAAACCAGCTGTGTTTTGAGAATGCAATGTTTATATATTTTAAAATTAATTTATTAATAAAGTGGAGCTAGATAAAGGTCTTTTCAGATACTTTGGTTTGAAAACAATAGATTAAAAGTGTTTACATCGGACCGTTGCAGCTGCATTAATTCTATACAATTTGTGATAATCCTTCGGACAATAGGGCACGGCAACGCCTGAAGATTTGATTTATTTCTCGGAAAAAGCAAATCATGAAGACAAATTATATATGCGTTCATTGTGAAATGTTGGACATATATTGAAACTCCCCCAGTATACTTTACAAAGAATCGTACATTTCAGTGGCTCCTGAACAACTGGTGAAATTGTACGTGGATAAGTGAACAGTAATAACGTATTGTTTAGATAAAATTGATTTCTTAATTTATGGAATCATCGACAAAATTCAACTCAATAAGGTGATGGTAGTTTGAAGGATTTTGTTTTTGTACTACTTTAATTTGCTTCCAATACCTTTAGACGCTCGCTCTCCATTCGTCTTTCCTCTGCAATGAAAAAGAGAGCAATCTCGGTTTAGTGAAATTCTACTACATGGCTAATAAACAGAGATAATTCAAGGAACATAAAAACTACAATCACACACACACACACACACACACACACAGACCCCTAGTGACACACATATACACACAATTCATTCATTGGCCAGAAGCGACAGTAATAAATCAACTATTTCTCATCTCAAGCGAGAAGTTGAATTATCACAGCTGTCCAGTCTGTATATAGAAAACTATAGTTTTTCTGGGATTGGTCGGAACGGACCATTTGATTCAGTGTGTGTATGTATGTCAGTGTGTGTGTGTGTGTGTGGAGGGGGGAGGGCGTCGATGTATGTGCAAAAAAGGTCTGCACCGTGACTTAATAGTAATCAGAACGCACTAAAAGGCGTCTTTTTAACCTCAAATTTTCCAATTTGTTTAAGAGAAAACATGCCCCTAGCCCCCCTAAATATATAAATTCTCTCCTGCTTCTAAATATTTTGCCAGATTCTATCTGCAAAAAAATTAAGCAAATTAAGCTCGAAATTTAGCTGATTGCTGGCTGGAGATGTGAAATCAGAATGCATTTGAAGACTTCTTTTTAAACCCAAATTCCCTAATTATTTCGGGGGAGCATGACCTCGGACCAACCTCAATATTTTAACCCTCTCTTCTTGTTTTTACACTAGACAAACATTTATATCCAATTTAATGCGAAATTTGGTTGATTGTAGGTTGGAGAAAATCAGAATGCGGTAAAACAGGTCTTTTTAAATTCAAATTGTCAGAAATCTCTAGGAAAATGCCCTCCCGTCCCCATCCCCCTAATATTCAACCTTGCCTGTATCCAGATATTCTGCCAGATGACCGTATCTGAATAATAAACACTTGAGTTAACAGACTCATTCAGAAAAGTCAACGATTTCCTCGAGCAATAATTGAATGTCATTTGAATTGCTACTCTTCAACTATTTTTGCAAGAAACCAAAAACCGATCATAAAGAGTAAAACACATCGCATGGCCACTCGCCCAAACCGTAAACGTTCTCACTGAAGATAAAGGAGTGGTGCAACCGATTTGAAACACCCAGAAAAAAATACAAGAAAAAGAATGTCAGAACAGTGCGCAACTGTGATCCCCGATATCAAACCCAAGAATCACACTTGAACCGTTTCAGGCAGACGGGCAACAAATCTTACCTACTTCTCCTTTCAGTGCATTGTTCGTCTTTTGAAATGCTTCGTTTTGATCCTGTAGGCGCCTGAAAATGGTGACAACAAACAGCTGTGTTACAAGGAGCGAACACGATTGTGGATTTGTTATTAATTGTAAGAGAGCTCGGCGGTGTGACACTTACACACAGAATACTTGGCCTGATGGAATAACTGTCCATTAATGTACTTACTCTTTCTCCACTTGTAAAGTTGCGATCTGCTCGTTTTGCTCCCTAAGCACAAGAAGAGTGCTTATTAAATAAACGACTTTATTCGATGGCTTCACAAATGTATATTCTTGAAAGATGAAATACAGTGAATCATTTTACTATTCGAGCTACTGACCTTAATTTTGAGGCAAGCCTTTCATTCCCATGCCTGTAACGTGAAGAGCAGAATATTGTACTGAGATACAAGAGGTACAGCGAGCGGGAAGACGGGGTAGTGTAGAGGGGCAGGAGTGGAACATGGACGGGACGGGAAAGAGGGCACTACGGGAGGCGGGAGAATAGAGAGCAAGAAGGAAGCCAGGACTCTGTAAGATGGGCGGGGGAATTGAAAGTAGGAAGGGGAAGAGAAGCGCAGCAAAAGGGGTGGGAAATGGGGCGAAAGGAAGTGGGGAGTGAAAGGAAAGGGTTAACAGGAGTTTGTGACCCCTCTGTCACAACACACACTTTGAGGACAAAGAGAAAAGGCGAAACATTTCACTACATCAACATCGGGCCGCATAGATGCACTGGGTACACGAGCCGCTGGACAGGGCCATAGAGTTGACACGTGACTTACTTCTGTTCCTGTACCCAGTTCGTGACGTTCTCCACCACCAGCTCACTCTCCCTGTGCAGCCTGTCGCCGTTTGACCTGGCCTCTTCTAGCGACACTCGCAGGGTCTGCAGCTCCTCTAAACAGCTCTGGTGCTGTTGCCGGGACATGTGCAGTTCAGATTTCACTTTATCACCCTGTGTACAGAGATTACAAACCAGCGTGAGAGCGCATGCGCCACACCACTGAATCTGGTGCACATAAAGCTTTAGGAAAACATGTTCGAGTCCTTTGAGCTGCTCAAACTGATGTGTCATCTTTGTATTTCATTGATAATACGATTTTCCTTCGTGACAACATCAACTGCTAAAAGGCATCACAATGTCATTGTACCACATGGCTCGCTACACAGCGCCTACAGTATTCACAAGACGTGTAGTATATGAGTACGTGCACTTGCACGTATGCACGGGTCCGTTTCTGTCTATCTCCATGATGTATTACGTACACTACAAAATAGACAGTTTTTCTGCCTCCACAGTCTACTATCGCACATACAATACGTATCTCGTTTTACATGGTTTCATAAGTGTTTACACGAGTGTTAACTCATACCTCGTCTTGAATCAGTCTGTGTTTCTCCTGTAGTGTTGCGAGCTCGACCTTCAGCACGACAATCTGCTCATCCCTGCGGGCGGCCTCCTGTACTTGTCTCTGGAGTTTGTCCTGTGCGCTCCCCAGCTGCTTCTTTAACTCTTCCACATTCCGCATGTATTGCTGATTCTACAAACCAAACACTCTCACAGTCAATCCACTTGGCAAGGCCTTTACTGTGTTTATTTCAATATACACGCAATAAACATGCAAATCAAGCTCTAGCTGAGGCTGACGTAAAGTCGGACACTTCTATTAAAAGATTGTAGCAATTACAATAGACCTGTTCGTTGTATGGTAATCAGAGAGGATTTCAGTTGATATCAGCGGTGCAGTTGACCAAACACAGTGCAATTTGCACAACTCACTGGTTAATAAAACAATATGATGCTGAATTGATCATTGGTAGAGTAATTAAACTTAGTTTGATGCACGTCGCTCGCTGTTTCATTCATGTCTCTTTGTTGCTTCCAAAGCCGACACGACAAACCTTTTTCCCGCTCCACAAAGTTTTTCTTGTGTAATTTAGAATACATAAGCACTTTAGAAATTTTCAAAGATTTTCAGGCTCATGCGGTTTTTGTTATTATTGGAAAATTGGACTAGAAACTATGTGATTAGAGATACTACTAAATGACAGCATGAAAGTAGTTCGCATTTCTTTTTGTAGTTTTCATTTCTTTTCTTTTTTTACGGCGGCCGGGGCGGG
>JANVCK010155309.1:0-11089 GCA_026546655.1 Epizoanthus illoricatus
AAAAAGAAGAAATATTAAGAAATCTGATGATTATTTATATAATAAACAGTGACCTATAAGAAAATTTTTAAAGAAAACGGGACTGACGAGAGGACTACATCTGTACATATCACTCTGAAGGATAATTCTCAAAAAAACAATAAAGGAGGGCTCATATATACATGTTTACATACATGTTTATGTACATGTACACGTACATGGGGCAGACTGAAAAGGCTCAAAAATGTATGCGTTAAAAATCTGCAAAAAATTACCAACTTTTTTTCCCCTGCAAAATTTGCTTTATTCTAACTAGTTTCATACCAAGCACTTACATGTATTGTGGTATTAACTTTTACCAATTGCTCCAGAAAATCCAATTTGAGTAAATCTGTCAGGTGTTTCAAGTAGGAATACTTCACGTTGCTTGAGTTATAACATTGTAAATGGCTCCCCCCAAACAAAACAACTAAATTAAATTAACTTCTTGTCTTGTTAGACTAGAACAAATGCCCTTGAGAGACAAATTTATGTCCAAAAACTGTTTAAGAATTGTCCTCAGTTGATATATACACGTAGCTGATTGTAATCACTTACAAATAAATAAAAAAACTGACAAATTTCCATCAATACTTCAGTTGACCAAAAACTTATAAATTGTTTGTTCACAGGGGCTTTTCATTTGTGGTAATTCTTCATTCACAGCAATACGCAAACAAATTTTGGCTGAAAATAAGCTGTTATATAATTTTGCTCAATTATGCTGTTTTTCATTGAAATTCTGCCAAAATACATGTACATATATTTCACTGAGGGGCTTCCATTTATTATGGCCTGGAAGGGGGGGGGGCAGCAAAATTGCAAGGTGATTTTTAAAATTTTATCCAATTCCCTGCTCAGCAGAACAATATTTCACCCCCCTTATATTTTTACCTATTAATGCTTATTATTATTAAATTCAATAACCCCTCCTACTAAGCATGTCAAGCTACATTAATTTCCCCCACCACCAACACCCAGGCCATAATAAATTAAAAAAACACTTACATTCTTTTTTACCACTACTGTAACTATCAACTTTGGTTCTTATCTAAGAACTTTTCCACACTGTAACTGTACAAACCTTGTGGGCTTTCCTCTTGTCTGCTCGCTGGTTCTGAAGGTATATTCTACTGAAGTTTGACACTATGACTGGTACTGGTAAGGCAATCACAAGAACACCACTGAGAGAACACAAACTGCCAACAATCTTGCCTGGCACCGTGCTAGGAACCATGTCACCATAGCTGCAATTATAAATCACCATAATTATTCTTTAGAAATACTACTACTACTACTACTACTACTATTACTACTACTACTAATAATAATAATAAGGAAGGAGGAGGGCAACAGGGTACATTTTTGTCACTGGAAGATAAATTTCGAAAAGATATTTTCAAGCCATTAAAGATAGACTAATAAAAGTGGATGGATGGACGGGCAGATGGATGCATGCATGCATGCATGGATGAATGAAGGGATGGATAGATGGACAGATGGGGGGATGAATGGATGGATGGATGGCCAGATGGATTGATAGGTAAATAAGCAAATGTACAAGTAGATTGACAGACAGAAAGAATGACTGACAGAATGAGCTAGGAGGATAGGTAGCCACAGAGAGACAGAGATAGACAGACAGACAGACAGACGGATGGATAGATATCAACACTGAATAACTTTGATTCACATGATCTGATTGACAAAGTCAACCAGGGCCACTTGAGGTTAGAGAACTAATGTAATCACAACATGACTATACATATACATGTATATTGCACCATTCCTTGCTATATTTGCAAATGTATATATGTACTAGCACAGTCAGACATAAAGTGGTATAAAATGATGGAATCTCATGTTCTATCATCTTGCTGTGCCTGTGGACTCTCCTTCTAACAACAAACATACTAATGATGATGATGATGATGATGATGATGATGATGATGATGTTGCCACAGAAACAAATTCTTGACATATGCATGTAGGTACTCAAACTATGTATAACACCTCTTATCACAAAACAGCTTACAAAACAAGCAGCAAACTTGAACTTGAACTGCGCTTAAAATTAAATGTTATCAGTTAATTACAGTGTGAGAATCAATTATGTAGTCTAAAGTGGAAAAGAGAACTGATAAAGCAATGTTCGTCAGCATAAATTATTATATCAATTGATGAAAATAAAGCAGCAAAATTACCAAACAAAATTTGTCTGTTTTTGCTCAAATCATACAAATTATGTAAAGTATATTCATCCCTTCTTATTTTGTTTCAAATATCATATATTTAGTATTTTGAGTTCAGGGATTATACATATTGGGTAATACATAGTATGAACCTGCCAGCTATCTCTTCCTTAATAGAAGAATAGAACTTAAAAAATTACTGGATTCACTTAATTTAAGGCTTTTAGACAGATGACACCAGATCATGCAATGATTCCAATGCATTTGATTTTAAATTTTCATCGTGTGCCATTACATACAAACACTTAAGCTTAACATCTTATTGCTACTATGAATGTGTGTACTTCAAATCCTTCAACATGTATCTCATCTTTCGAGGAAGGCAGATAATAATATAAATAATAAACCACTTATTACCACAAGAATCCTTTCAGTACTAAATCTTCAGTTGACTGCAGGAATCAATCTCACAACTGAAACTTTGTTTTGAATTCATAAAACATTAGAAAACGCCATCACAATTTGAACAGCTTCAACTGACATTTTATATGAGAAAACATATGAACAGTCATGCCAAAATATTCGAAACAACTATCGCTGTCACTGTAAGTATAAATTTTGAATATGCTTTAACTTCCTAAGTTCTTAAATATTATTAGTTTCTGGAAAAAATATTTATCACTACTGACTAAAAGATGCATGTTTTGACTACATATGGTTAGATTCAACTTGAGTGTATCATTAGAAAAATCTACAATCAAAACTTTGCATCCCCATTTGACTACTGCTTAGCACAAGGAAATAGAGTATTACTTGTGTATCTTACATGCACACAAATGAAAAGGATTGTATCATCTAATGCAGTGCTACTGTCTTGAAAAGATAAAAATTGTCAAAATCATGCTAGTTATCTTATGGATCCAAAACCTATCAATTATTAACTTGACCAAAAATAAATTATACAGTGATTTCCATCTTCGGTTAATTCTTGCCTTGTCTTGTCACAACAACCAAGTTTTTGTCAGTTTATACACTTGCAATTTTCTTGAGCTTTTCATTCTTTTAATTTTGTGGTATCAAACTCTGAAATAGTGGTTGTGAAGCCAGGTGAGAAGTGGAGTTGAGGTGACAAATATATAATTCAAAAAACATATTGAACTTATTACTTTGTATTTAAAGTGATTAAAAATAGATTTCTAGCATTGTAATATTGGCTTTCTTACATTTCGTCTTCATCAAAATCTGTAAACTGCCACAAATCCGGTAAGCCAGATTCTCCTTGGCACTCACTCTTCCTGATTTGTAAGGAATACTCAAACACTAACATACAAACTGTGAGACAAGATTTATATAATTCACACAGTGACCCCTCTCAAATAGCTTTCTGATTCCATGGTTATCAAATGAATAAATTAGAAAATATAAGAAATTACTGTCATACTGAAACATCTAGTAACATTTCAAGGCAGAGACTGTATATAATATAATATTTCTCAAATTTCTCAACAACATGATTCCGAAATAAAATAATATTACATAGATAGAAAAAAAGTCAAAATACAACATGATGGCAGAGTTGTGAGGCAGATGGGAAACTGCACCCTAGTGGGCTTGTCTTGTTCTTTGCCAAGCTCTTGAGGCCTTCCTTATGAGCCAAAGCACAGTAGATCTCTGCTGCACCAAGTTTAAAACTGGCTTTTACCAGTGAGACATAAAAATGTTTAAAGTACATTTACATGTTTGTTGTCATTTTATAATTATAATTGTACTTAGATTTCAATTCTAAACAATTTTTCAAGTTAAAAAAGAATTTGTCAATCACAAAATAAACACTTGCAATATACTGTCTTACTTTAGAAACAAAAGAAAAGGCCAGTTCAATCCATTGGCTAGGCAAATTATTCTGTTTAATTGGAAATTGCACCTCAATACATGCTTCATATGAAGAGTTGATGCCAATGCTCGTATTTCATTCATTTCAACAACATTGAAGCAAAACAAAGTTGTTAGACAAATAAACATTGAAACAAACCTGGATAATTTTCAGTATAAATAAAAAACCCCAACACATTACCAAATTTATGAAAAAATGCAAAAATCCAAGTGCTACAAATAGTTAGGTCCAAACATACAACTATAGTTATTATCAACTTAACAAACTAAATATTTTGCAGCTCAACGTGTGAATATGAGACACCAATTTAACAGCCAGTAATAATAACCTCCCTTAAAATACAAATTTATGGTGAATAAAAGGCATGCAGTGTCGGGTCTTGTGAGAATGAGAATTATGTTGGGTATCAGTACCCCATTGCTTCAACTTCAACTTTGCAATAATAATTAACATTTAAAAGCCTTCAAAATTAGTATGACTGCTATTTGTTCTCTGCCTGGTGACAAGAAAAGCCAAGACACAAGTCAAGCTAAGAACTTGCATGACAGCAGGTGGATTTGAATAATGGCTGTCTGTATGTGCCATCGCTTGAACTAAACACCAATCTTGAAATTCTAGTGAGGGTGTTAATCTTTGCACAGGAGTCAACAGAAGAGAAGAGCAGTCACTAATTTGGTTGACCATCACAGCACTGGCTTACTGTATCAAGTTTTAGGAAGGTTTAACACTTTCCTGCTTCAGACAAAGATATTAAATGAGTAAATACATTTAATCTCATGGAATGGTGAGGAAATTAAAACACCTATTCTGTAATTAATAAAAAGCAAGTCTATAGAACTCTAGACATAAAGAATTTGCATCAAAAGAAAAGTTCCACTTGATTCTAAAATGAAAAAAATTTTACTCAGTAAACTAAAACCAGTTTGATAATACAACTTTCCAAAGTTCTTTCTTTCTTAAAGGAAATCTTCCTTTGTTTCACAAAATGGCTCATTTACTTCAAAATTTATGTATCTTGACAAAATGTACTTCACTTAAAGATTGGTTAGGGCACCAAAGATTAAAAATCATACTTTTGGCCAGAGGCAAAAGTTAAATCAAGAAAAACGGAGTTAAACATGTCTACTTACAAGTTACTTGCTCGCAGGAAATTTAAAACAATAAACTCATCTTGTCATAAACGACCACCTAACAGACTTCAAGGCCATTAGATCATACAATTCAAATTACACAAATTGATGGAAACTTCATGTAAACAAGCAGTTTATCTCTCCGGGAAATTAATGCGAAATAATGTCCCGCGGTGTGTTCTAATTTCCTTTACCAGTATTTTTGGAGTTTTCTTCTCCGAAAAACTCCACCAAATGATCGCGCTCAAGTATCTCATTTCCTTCTTTTAATGTTTAGCCTCCCGCTGTTAGCCTATGCTGGCCGACCGTCGTTAGCGTTAAGAAAGCCGGGCAAAACGCTTAAGGATTAACGTTTAAAACATGCAATGGCTCTTCTAGCTTCTAAACTTTGCCATTCGAAACTCTTATAAATATCTGAACAATAAACATGATCGTGAATGGAAACACGAAAAGTATATATAAAGTTTTAAAAATAACTATAGAATTCTTCTGCCATGCACAAATACATACACTAGTTCCAACTATCGCTGACGGAGTCTGAGGAAGCGCAGTAAGTATTTTCTGCTTCAATAAACACAAATACAACAATACTTAAGTCTAAATAACGCCGTTTTTGTTCAGTAGCACGTCAAATGTCTGAGATAAAATGAACTGTCTTGACGGTAAACAAGTACTTAGTGTTTGAATAACGCAACTATTCTAGTACTAGAAACGCGTGCCACAACAACAGTGTATTCTATTTCCCGCGAACGTTCTTCGCCAAGCAACTTTCACACTTGCCCAAAATCAATATTGTAGAAAACTACTTCAACAAAAACTTTTAAAAACAATAACAGCGATAAACATTGGCACGTTTTCCGCCAACGAGAATTGAAACGCTTATCGAGGTAATTTTCTTTATGTACAAGAGTAGCAGCACTGACGATGAAAACACTTGAAATTGTTCGAAAAAACTGGCAAATTTGCCCTCCGCATACGGCCACATGCAAGCTAAAAATGGAAAATTTAAAAACATTACTCCCTGGTGAATCCATGAACAAATTACAGAAGCGATTCAACAGGAATAGATAAGTTCCTTTCGGAAACCAAGCAACTATCGTTTTCTTTTAAATAGAAAATAAAATTTAGCCTGATATCTTTGTCTTTACTGAAAAAAAGATAAAAAATCTAATGTATTTGGGAAGAAAAGCGAAAAATCCCGCAGTTTTCATGTAGAAAATCCGCTTTCGTATTTAGTATGCAGTTCTTTTCCAAATTCACTGACTATTCTACGGGTGTAAACAAATCATCAAGGCAGCAGAAAGCGATCAGAAGGACAAAATCACTTTCCAAGGGACATTTTGACTAAAACAAAACTATATTTTTCAACGTAAAACTTCAAAACCCTGTAAAAATTTGTTTTAGAAACAAAATTTGCCAAAACGCCCAAAAGTCTTCGAAATAAACTTCGCTAATTTGAATAAAAATTATCTTCTTGTGAATGTAAACATCAAGCGAAATTCTAACTCACCCGAGTGTTGTCATCGTAACAATGGTGTACCAGAAACTGGCTGGTATACTGGTGAACTTCGTGCCCAGTTCATTCTTTTCCACATAGTACATGACTGTCGCAAAAATAATAACTGCCATTGAGAGCGAGAAAAGTAGAAATCCCAGTTCTGAAGCACAACTTTTTAAAGTGTAGCCGAGGATTCGCAGGCCTCTG
Organism: Epizoanthus illoricatus; assembly: GCA_026546655.1. NCBI lineage: Eukaryota > Metazoa > Cnidaria > Anthozoa > Zoantharia > Epizoanthidae > Epizoanthus > Epizoanthus illoricatus. The sequence continues at coordinate 6,940 of JANVCK010155309.1, forward strand.
GAATGACGAGAAAACTTGAAAATGCGGAAAATTCTAAAAACTCTGAGAGTTACAAACGCTCCGCTTATACTGTTATTCGGCATGAACAGCCCGATATAGAACGGTAGAATTGCGACAACGTCAATGATGCTCAGTAAATCTCGAGCAAAGAGAAATCGATTCGGCGCTGCGTACAAGCGGGCCAAGTACTCTACTGTAAACACTATCACACAGGCTGTTTCCAGACCAAAAAATATCGGTTTGTGTACAACGCCACAAGTTCCTTTGTCCTGGCAAGGCAAAGTTTCCACCACTGTGCTGACGACACTGACTGCAATGAAAAACCCCGTAACATAGTAAAATACGCTCGCCACTTTAGAACTCTGTGGATTTTGAAAAGCTGTCCACAAGCGCTGTCGAATTGGTAGATCGGGGTTGTCATCATTATTTTGTGAGGAATCATCAGCTTTATCCGGCTCTATCATTCTCTCCATACATTCCTTTTTCCTTTCACGAAAATCTTCCCAACAACAGTCATGCACCACTTCCTCGGAGATGCCAAAAAAAGCGAGCTCATCCTCGAACGAAGACACACACTCTCCCCGCGGGTAATGGAGTTTCCCATTTCGATAATAATTCAAAAGGTGGCGAAAGAGATCCGGATCGCGATCAAAGAAATATTCTTTGGTTTCGGCGTCGTAAAAGAATTCCTTTTCTCCACTGCCGAGTAAAGTTTCTGGGAATCTTGCCAGCGTATTGCGCCATGTTTCGAAGCGCCGACCACTGACATTAATTGTCACTCGCTCGTCGTTTTTCTGGGAGTCTGGCGGTGGAGGCATAGGAGATGTCGCTAGAGGAACCCATCCGATGGCCGCGGCTCTCGCAAACGGCAGCCAAGCTCCGACATCCGCCGCCATATTGATCCACTTTAGTCGTCACACACATCGAAGTTTAAAGAACTTTCTCTTCAACTGTATAAGAGCTTTACTGAGGACCCCAGAAGACAGGTGCAATCCACGAGCCGCTGTAGTTGACTCACAAACAGTTTAATTTATGCCAAGCTGCAATGAACCACCGCACAGTTTCCCGGCCACTGATAGGTCGAATAGCCAGTTCAAATATTCAGGAGAAATTTTCATAGCAGACTCCTTCGCGCACTTTAACCATAGCGAATCTGTCACATCCACGCTAAAAATTACCGCGGGCATTTACGGAATGAGGTTTTTTTGCTTTGTCGCTGATAAGCCGAAGAACCGAACGATCACATTAATGCAGGACTCTGGAACACAATAGTTTGTTGTAAGGAGAAAATATTCACAGAGGTCCCACGTCGCATGTAAGAAAAATGTTTTAATCTTTATTATTGTTATCCTAAAATGGTGAAACAACTCCACCACCATCTAAAACCTTATGTTATTTTTGACTTTAAATTGATACTTTGGATAAGCCTCCAAATCTAACAGGTTTTTCTATGCACTTTGGATTATGAGGCCATATAATCTTGCCACGCGATAATAATAAAAGATGCTTAATTGTAAAGAATATCGGTAATTAGCATTAAATTGAACAAATTTCAACTCCGCGACCAATGAAAACACCGAATCCTGACTGTTTGAGTGACAGATTTACAAACACAAACAGGCTTTCTATTGTTCTGTTGTCATCTGTTCCCGCGAAATTTGCAAATAGTACAAAAGAATTGAAAGCAATTCCGAATAAACCTGCTGGTCCCTTACAAGAAAATCTCTTCCCCTAAGACAGGGAATATTATGAAAATACACACAATACAGCCATCGCACGGAGTGGTTGGTAAACAAAACGACTACTATAGTTGTCTTGTTTGGATTAAATCTTTACTAAATCCATATATCCACACGAACTTGTCGCTCACCGCGCTATAAATAATATAACAAGTTCGTATAGAAATGGCGTTGAAGTTTGAAAGTATTGGAAGAAACATACACTTGTTCTTGCCTTGTGAAAATCTTTCTACTCTAAAATCAAACAGTTTCTACAGAGGCTAAAAAGTAAATGACTTTCGACTATCGGAAGTATTCTCGAATTCAAAATAAATAAATTTACTCAAATTGTCCAAATTCTTTTTTGCCAATCTGTAATGGTGATTCCATAAATTGTTCAATGCCAAAAAGCAGTTTTTATCTTGTATGACACTAATAGCAAATTGACTAAAAGCCTAAAATAGTCAAATGAAAAAAAGCATGGTTTAATATCTCTTCTCCATGCTTCAATGCTCTCAGTGTTACTTGATGTATTTTTAATCGTTTTTGGCTCTGTAAACAAAAATCTTTCGTACTTACTAAAATGTTTATAGAACATTTTTTATATAAATTTTATCGAAGCTAACCAATTGCGTAATATATTATTAGTATATGTTACTAGTAAATATTGAGTTAAACTAAGATTCTTGTCAGTGAAGATGAACTTCCAATGCATACGGAAAGCCCAACGAAAATCAAGAAACAGCCTCGAATAAAGAAATAACATCAAAAGCTCTAATTAGTGCAAATCCATGGATACAAACACTCTTAATTTGAAGCCTTTTAAGAACAAGTTTCAATATTCGATCAATACGGAACTAAGGAAAAGCAGCGACGATAATTTTAAAAATTTACGAGTCCTTTTCTATTCGTTCGGTCCCAACAGAACCATTAACACACTCCCAAGCGCACATGGCCGGCTGAAAGTGTTAATTAAAGTGAATTTCACTGAATGGCGGGTTGCTTGCTTGCGGATAGCTATGGACATGACAATGCGGTTATACACTCGACAGCACTAACCAAATGGGCGGGGATATCCAATACACTAACCCACAACAGCTGTCAGCTAAAGCTCAAAGGAAAAGCCCAGCATCGAGGCAGCGAGTCACGTGACACTAACACCTGCTTCATCACATGCTTCCCGCCAGATTTTTTTGTTGAAAATATCAAATCAATTGGCACGTCGACCAGTTTTGCCAGTCAAAACAAAAGGAAACTCCGTTGGAGAAACTACATTCGAGCAGAAAAGGATCGGAAATGCGATATAAGGATTTCTGTCTTAAAACAAAGTCGCAACTGTCTCACAAAGAGATTATTCCTGAGTACATTCTCTCGCCATAGATACCAGCTCCCGTCAGCAAGTCTCCACGCTGTTAACAAAATCGACGATTAATAAGTTGAAGTAATTAACATGCAGCAGATCAGTAGGTACGATGGTAAGTGGCCTGGCGCGTTATGAGTAATAACTTCTTCTTGTACCTCTGCTCATTTGCAGCGTCAGGATCAAACTTCTTGGTTCTAGCCACGGAAAAGTCCAACGTAGCTGTGAAATTGAATAAAACCAGAAATAACTTACTACTATTACTACTATTACTACTATTACTACTACTACTATTACTACTACTACTACTACTACTACTACTACTGCTGCTGCTACTACAACTACTACTACTACTATTACTACTACTACTACTACTACTACTATTATTATTACTACTACTACTACTGCTACTACTATACCACTACTACTACTATTACTACTACTACTACTACTACTATTACTACTACTATACTACTACTACTACTACTACTACTACTACTACTACTACTACTACTACTACTACTACTCTTGGAATCAAAATGACATCGACTGGAAATTTTAGTTTGGCAGAACATGAATACTCTTAAAGAGAAAGCACTACAAGCACTATTCGCAGCCAAACGGCTAATGAATTTCTTCGCTTCTCTTCTTGACACCCTAATAAGACCGATCGTACTATATGGTTCGGAAGTGTGGGGTACATACTCAAAGGAAGATTTCAGTTCGTGGGACAAAACTGCTGCCGAAAAATTACATCTTCGGTTTTGCAAGTTATATCTTGGTGTGAATTCCAAAAGTTCAAATGACGCTTGTAAAGCTGAGCTAGGAAGATCACCAATGAAACTGGTAGTTGACAAACAGATAATGAAGTATCACAAACACCTGAATGAACTAAATCATGATGCAATAGCCAAACAGGCCCTGGATATATTGAAATCTTTGAGAGTAGCAAATAAGAAATGTTTTATGTCGTACTACGAAAGACTAGTTCAAACGTATAATAATAACAATCTTATTTGTTCGAAATCAGATATAAACAAAGCCTACAATAAAATGAAAATAAACTATTTGT
>JANVCK010155420.1:0-11088 GCA_026546655.1 Epizoanthus illoricatus
TATTGTGGTGCTGTTCCATTTAGAGATTTGTAGACAAGGAGGAGAACTTTGTATTCGATTCGATATTCCACAGGAAGTCAGTGAAGTTGTTTCAGAAGGGGTGTTATGTGACAGAACTTAGACTTTAAATAAAGCCTTTTTACAAGGACTTTCAACGGCATTTTCCAAAAAAATCCAGCAAAAACACTTGAAACCGACACGTGGCAGGCTACGGCGGGAGGCAAGCAGTGCTGAGGAATTTGATATGCTGAGACGTGAAATGGTTCCATTTCCTGCAACTTCAGCACAAATATCTAGCGCTTGTATTCTACCATGTTCTGCCAGCAGCTGACAAAGGTTCATGGACTTTCACCACTTTAATGTTTTTCAAATTCTAGTACTTTCAAAGGTTTTCAAGGTAATTGCGCAATTCCTGGATAAGGATAGTTTAGAAATGTTTGGTTCCAGATGTTAGTTTCCTAATGTTTCACTTTCCCCAGGGAATAAAACGAACCGGCGCAAAGTCAGTTCATTGTCAAGCTAAAAGGTTATCATGATTTTGAAACTGACCTATCGTGTTTTGACAATGTTAAAAAAATTTAATGTGAAACAATAACTTTTACAGTTTATTATTTTTGAAACTACTAATTTTAGCAAATTTAGCGAATTCATAAAAATATCGCTAAATTAAGTAATCGAAAAAATAATTTTTAATCTTTCAATACCGTAAACCGTTCCGATATAAAATCACTCCCCGAAACTTAGTGCCCAAAAAGTAAAAAAAATTCAAATGCAGAAGTACTTACGTCTTGTTACGAAAACATGCCGTCCCGAAAATAAACCAATTGGCTTATATTTGTATCATAATATACTTAAAGTATATTTTTAAGCCATATTCAGGACGAAAAACTCCTCCCATTCGCAATCCGGCCGATAATACCCCCCTGAAAATAATCTCCCCAAAAATAAGTCCAAGAAAAATAACAAATCAAACTTTATTAAAAATATTATCTAATAAAAGATTATACAAGCATTAATAAAAATTTATTACAAATCTATTTCAAAATATTATAATATTAAAAACCCTGGGCTTGGGTTGTTCTGTACGATGCTTTAACATGTCTACTTAATCTTTCCAATCGCATTTGCGATTTCTACCCCGTTAATATCATTGTTCAACTCTCCAAATAAAAAGGGCCCTAAAAAGAATTGAGAAAAATATATTTAAGGCCCTATACTATTATGCGTACTCCAACTGAAATCGCAACAAGTCAATTCTACCACACTCATAAAGTACACTGGTGTAATTTGAAGTCCTAGAAAATCGATGTGGGCAAGTGAAATTCCATGCTGCGTTATTATAGTTGATTTAACTCCAAGCTATTTTACTCTATTTTAGATTAATTTCCGTTTAATTTCCTGATATATCTGTTTTTCTCAAATTATAGTCCGGTTATGAAATCATAATTATTGTTATTTTGATTTGAATCATTTCCTGACACTAAGTCTGATTTGCACGTTTCGGAGAAGGGGAAAGTGCGACAGACAGACAGACAATCATAGCATAGCTGAATAGATAGAAGCTAAACAGGAACATAGATGGACAAACAGATAAATAGACACAGGCAACCCTGGAATACTAGCCTGTGAAATCTAGTATTTTGTAGCACCGACAAGGACCAAATGCCGGACAGACAGACAACAAACAGACAGATAAGAACAGACATACAGACAGACATGGGCAGGCACACATGGGAAGACGGAAGACAGAAAGACAGTAACGGAGGGAGTGCGTGCGTGTGCGGGTGTGCGAGTGTGTGTGTATACGTATGTATGTATGTATGTATGTGTGTGTGTGCATGTGTGTGTGCGTGTATGCGTGTGTGTGTGCGTGCGTGCGTGCGTGCGTGTGCGAGTGTGTGTGCATACGTACGTATGTGTGTATGTGTGTGTATATGCGTGTGTGTGTGCGTGTGTGTGTGCATGCGTGCGTGCGTGCGTGCGTGTGCGAGTGTGTGTGCATACGTACGTATGTATGTATGTGTGTGTATATGCGTGTGTGTGTGCGTGTGTGTGTGCGTGTGTGTGCGTGCGTGTGTGTGTGGGGGGGGTGTGTGGGCGCGCAGGTATATGTGTGTGTGTGTCTGTTTCTGTCAAACCTGTCTCTTTAGCAGTCTAACTGTCTTCTGATTTGACGAAGGGTATTGTAAAGACTAAATTAGTTAGCGAACATTGTTGGGCAAGACGAAGAAAAGAAAACTTAAAGTGTTGTCATTATAATGTAACGTCGGAGTGATTACTTCCTTTGGGTCTCATTTGGTTCCTTTGAAACATTTTAAGTGTCGATTAACACAATATATCTTTCTAGAATTTGCATAACGAAAGACCATCTGCATTTTCCACACAGCTAAATTTACCCGAGTTCACGATGGTCTATTTGGTACTTTGTTCCCATTAGATTACAAAATTATTTTATCTTACGCCAAACCCAATACTGCGATTGTAGTTGGTGATTTTTCAGCGCAATTAAAGGTAATAAAACGTTGTTATTGAATGTAATGACCGGGGATTTCGTTGGAAATGGTCACGTCCTGCCTTCTTACCTCGCTCAGATTCAGATTGGAAAGGCATAATATTCATCCAGAGCTTTCATGTGCATGAATGGCCACACTTTGTTCCCATGTACTGAGAGGTTATGACAGCACGTCTCACGTAGAGCTTTCAGTCGAATGGTTACAATTTTGAAAGGTACTCTCAGTACTCAGATTTCAACGATGTAAAACTGTGGCAACAAAGTCTTGCAAGCTGTTGTAAACAACACTTTCCCACTCGAGATATATATCAGGCGAAAATATCCATAATTTAATGTTCTACTAAAATCTGCTATATATATTGATTATATTGTATATAATAATGTAAACGAACCTCGGAACTAGCGTCTTTCAAACTTTCCTCTGGCATGGACTTGCTCCTGTGGAATTTAAAACAAAATCCGCGATGAAACAAATTTGGAATATTTACAATAGTAGTGAGAAAGGGAAACTCCCATAAACCACCGAGCCCTATACATATTTTGCTATACAAATTGTATGACATCTGCATGAACTATTCATTTGCGTATCTTTAATTCATTTTTTGTTATCCTTGTAGTTGGACATAGAAGAGAAACATTTTGTTTTGACCAGTAAAGCCACTGCTTAATTGTCAGTGTGAGCACCACGCATTTTTCTGTGTTTTGATATAACTCTTTGTTTGCATGCTTACTTTTCTTTACTATCTGCATTTTTCGCCGCAACCCCGCGAACCTGGAGTTATAAAGACGAAAAAATTCACAAATAATCTTTTCAAAACCCAAACAGATAATGTATATGTAAAACCATGGAACTTTTGATACTTTAATTAACTCTTCCACACAGTAGTAAATTTGGGAAAACATTTCCAAAAAGCTCGGCACACGATCATGATATTTATCGATAGTGAATAAAATATAAAAACTCATGTGCACTTTCGAGGAAGGAGAACTTGCCACACTGGTGTATCAAATATTGATGGTCGTTAACCTTGTCTGGCCTGCTACTATTACCCAAGTTGTTCAGACATATATTGTCTCGAATCTGTTCATATTTAATATATTTGGACCGAGAAACATCAGTAAACAAAGTGGATTCAAAAGCTATGGATTCGCGATCAGTGGGGAGTTGCGCCTGATTTGGTCTCCTGGTTGCTAGCCTAATCACTCTGGCAATGTAGCCGGGAACGCTACACTATAAAAACAAAATAAAACAGTGAATAATAAGCCAAACCTTGCATGAGATGGTTAGGTTTTGTGAAGATTCTAAATTTTCTGCTATAACTTGCTAAGTATTGTCACTTGTCCAATTATCAGCGATTCACAGGTATATTTGAGAGTAAGACTGCAGTACGTGAAAATATACAGGTTTATCGCCAGCAGACTTCACCACTCGATAGCTCATTCCCAGTCAACTCCCATTGGCCATTCGAGAGGCAGTTTGTGAAGGAAAGATGTGTACATTACCTGTTCAGCCGACCTAGAGAATCGACTTCGGGAATTTCGTCGCGAACTTCATCTGCAAACCTATACCGGAGAATATAGAACGATCAATATTAAGATTCTGTTTCTTGCTGATAAAACTTTCATTGTGTCCAGAGCTTCTAACTGAAATTTCTGTATAGTAACGGTCACTTTAGAAATTGCGGACACATCATGTAGTCTTCAGGGAAACAGAATGCATAAACTAACATGAAATATATATTAAAATATAATACAATATAATATAATATACTATAATATAGAATTAACAAACAAACACAAAATAGATAGTTATAGGCTTATAGCACAGTTCTCTATGCCAACGACTTTGAACTCAGATACACGACGAAAATATGAGATTCGATTTCAACTTGCATGGGGATCAGACACAGGGTCAGTTTCTAAAATATAGATGGCCTGGATAAGGAGAATTAATTAAACAAGAGGGACTCTCTACGGTTTACCTTACTTAAAGTCAAAGCAAATGTTGGAAAGAATCTGATTTGATCAAACTTACGTTTCAAACTCGTTCAGGCAACTCATTGAACTCGATTCGTTATCAGCCGTTTCACTTTCACCATCAGCCATCTTCGTTTTATGATTATGGTGACAACGATCAAAACGGATGTTGGATTTGACGCGCGATCCTGCAAAAAAAATAAGAGTATATTATAATAGCAAATCAGAAGTATAAAAGTAAAAAAAAAGCAATTTTTGATATATTCTCGTGCAAGGAAAATAAAATGTTACTTTTGAAAAGCTTTGACTTTGTTTTTCTTGCAAAGTTTTGCCCATTACTTTCAGAGTGAGGTCGTTTCTTTCCGCGATAAAGTTTTTTGAGCCCCCAAACAACTCTCATGACTATACGTGCACTCGTATCTGCGTTGGCGGAAAACTGAGAAAATAAATTTCCTCAAGAACTGGAAATCAGGATATCTCTGCTAGAATAAAGGGCAAATTACGTAGATTCATTTGAATAACCAACAACAATAAATAATTTAGTCAGTGTGAACTCACTCGCAAAAGCTAACTTCTATTCTAGGCCACGATCTCGGCCGACTTGACTAACCGTTGTCATAATAAATGAGATACACTTTAAATTTCACACTGGTCAACAGTAATGCTATCAACTCTAAGACTAAGGTGTTAGCTCATTGGAGAAGTATTCTTTGAAGTTTGTAACTTAAGGCAGTGATTTGCAGAGTTCATTTGTAGCTTTAAATCTGTCTGTCGATCAACTCTACGACTGAGGTCAGGATTTATTGTAGCTCTATTGTCATTAGTAATGATCTGAACCCGCGTCTAACCTTGGCTGTTCAGGTTATCTACCGAGAATAAACATAGGACTGATGTTGTTACATATGTCATATTTAGAATTTACGAGTGTTTATGAATTTTCAGATGACACTGAAAACTTTAGCGACTAATATAGAAAATAAAATAATAAAATAATCACTGGGACACTGAATTCTCGGCCAATTAATGCCGGCAAAGGCGAAGTAAATAAATAAAGCTCGTCAGTGGCAGGGTATTGTGTGCGCGCGCGCTGTCGTAGAATATTTATTGAGCCACAAATACATAGATTTTTCTCAGTAAACTAGTGTACAAATTATAGCAAGAAACTTCGGTAATATTCCAAGTTAAATGGATCTGGTACTAATTCGAAATCCGTTGGATATATCACAACGAACGAGAGACAAATTTGATGTCTCTTGGCGATCAGTGCTTAACTCGAACAGTATATCTCGTAACTTCTTGTGATAAGAAATGATCGAAAACTGGTTGATGTAGAATTTTCTGGAATTGGGTATTGGAAAAAATCCTTACCTCGACAGGTGGAATCGTGGATCCCAAGGATCCTGTGCGAATTTTGTATATGCCAGAGCGAATGAGACAGACTTTTTCTCGTTTAAAACCCAGGAACTCTACAATGCATGTTGTTTTGTTGGCGTTGAGACGCCGTGCTGTGATTGGCCGGTTTTGAAAGATGGCCTCATTTGCGTACCACCTGCCATATCCGGTGGCTAGAAGAAATACAAAAATGGAAGCGAGAAAACTAGACAACAATTAAAAGAACCTAATTCAACAACAGCTAGTTTTTCGAATACAGAAACACCTTAAGTTAATTTCAAACTAAAGTTCTCTCGCCGAAGAAAAGATCCCTTGGTGCCGACATGTTCAGTGTTCGTTGCCAAGTTTGTGTAAATAGGACCACCGTGACTGTTTCGGTATCATAACGTTTTTGCCCTGAGCTAACGGTTGATGCATACACGCACATTTTTTAGACATTGTTACAGTCAAGGAAATTCGAAGTGTATACTGTATTACAAAGGGAGATAGGAAGGCGCGATGTGCATGGAAAAGCCGAAAAATTGTTATTTCAGATTATCTTTCGAATTAGCCTACATAACTCGTGACACTCTGTAAGGTTCAGGATTTCAGAATTGAAAATGAATATTGGTCAATATTTGTACTGTTCTGTGAAGAATTAGTTGGGACTTGATTTTCAGTAGTTCTTGCTTTACTGGTAAACAAAGCATCGTTTAAACTTTGGCAGTTTGGGGGTCACATATAAAATTTCTTCTTTGTATAATACAACACAAAAAGGTACAAGAAATACAAAAGAAAAAGAACACTCTTATCAAATGAGTATACATTTCGGCGGACACAACAAAATCCGTTTTCCTGGTTATCGTACATTTTTGTACAAATGGCACTGGTGCTCTTCTCATGTTAGTTGGGACACGGAGGCAGGTGCAAACAGAGTGAGAAAAGCCAGGCGTTTGTTGCATAGGCGAGTTATAGACAACCGAGACTAGCATCAAAAGGAAATCAGCTCAAGTAACTGCAAACTTCAAAGAAAGCGTCAATTAACAGCTACAGCACTTGCTTCAAAGTTAAAGACGGACAGACAGACAAACAGACAGACAGGCAGGCAGACAGATAGACAGGCAGATAGATAGATATAGAGAGCCGGATTGTGTCAGACCAGCGTCAAGAGTAATGATCGCTCTATTTTTTAACAATTTTCAAAGAAAAGTACTAAACGCGTTTGAAGATAGCCTGTGAACAGGCTAGTTTGAAGAGTACGATCTATATAAGGGCATTGACGCAACGTCTATACACGTGTTCAAACTGTTTGTCTCGCAATCGAACATATGATCTGGAATTCATTTTGGTCCAAACAACAAATGGTATTATTAAAGATCTTGTAGAATAAATGCGACCTGCATATATTTTCTTTCGTTATAAAATAAAAATAACAATAAAATTGAAACGAAACGGTGAAAATTATGCCAAAAATTTAATTCTCGATTTGTTTTAAAGCGGCTGTTGCAGATTTTCCAAAATATTCTCAAGATATAGCCAAGTCTTTGTATTTAATTCCTAAAGTCCATCCATTCCATTCCGTTTCAAAAGCCGCAATGAATATTGTCAAATTTACACGAGAGGGAAGGGGAAGGGGTGTTTCTGCGGTCGATCCCGGCGGAAAAAGCGACCGACGAACTGTCCGTTAAAAATGTGCCGTGCCACAAAAGCAACTGGCCGATTTCTTTTCGGACAACCTGTTGTTTCAAATTGCAATCGGTCAAGCAAAGGTGTTCCTTTGCTTACTAGAGTACTAGAGTCCTAGAGTAGAATATCGGAATAGAAATATCAAATATATACAAGTCATGGGGCAAGAATGATAGTGGTTTTGTTGATTCACGATATACGAAAGTGTTAGTTTATTGTTTGTATTTTCTAAAGCGCCAATCTTATCTTTGAAAACGTAACGAAGCGAAAAAGGGCAAATTCTGAGAACTAATATTTATTAACAAAGGTTTCCATTTCCAACTAATCTCTTTGAGGGTTTGAACAAAGAAACCTTTGTCGCAACTAAGCTAATGTTAGTATCCAATCGAGTATTGAGAACTGCTATACACCCGACAGCCGTGCATAATAATAAAGTGACAAAAGGGAATTAAAAAAAAACTTTGGTGATACACGCAATCAAGAAGCGACGTATAAATTTCTAAATATCAGTCGCCAAAATTGTATTCAAAATCGAAACAAGTTTTCAACCAAATTCAATCTAGATTTCTTAGGTATACATCGCATTTAGATTAGTACTGTCAATGTTATTGGTTAGTGACAAATTATTCGTGAAATGTAAAATGGAGCACCTGAACAGTTTTGGTACTTTTCACTCTTTTGTTTGTTACCACTGTCACTGAGTGGTTGACCGATTTTAAACTTCCAGGAACAGATTTTTTTAAAAAAGCATGTCGCAGAAATCCTGAACAAAGAGTTGTAAGTTGTTGCTTTATAAAGATAGATTTCTCGCTGGGAAGGAAAATTAGAGTCCTGTATTTGGTAATGGTTGAAACCAGCACACTATACCTTATAACCTAATAACTGAAATTATGTTTACTAACAACTTATACGTAATCAAGACAATGATTGGTAGATAAAATAGTGACAATCAGTTTTTAAAATAATCATTAATGATTTTATGCACGAAAATATATTGTAAACTGTAGCGCAGATTGTATAATATCCCTAATGAATTTCGTTATTCAGTTTTACCATTAATCACAAGCTGATCTGATTTCGTGATTTATACAGTTCCACTGCAACCTTTGCGTGTGAGCTAATAAAAAGTGGTTTATTTCTGTGAATGAATGAATTATCGCCGTAAACATAAAACAAACAGGAAAATAAAGTATCAAAATGTTATGTACTATAAGTTCTACAATTTGTCGATGGCGTAATCTTCTTAGCTGCTACAGCTCGAGTTTCAAAGTAAATTACACATTGAATTTATTCAATCTGAATTGCAACTTGTGTAATGCATTTACGAGAAATTGTCAATAGCAACGAAAACTAACTTGATCAAAAGTAAATGAACACAAGGAAAGTTGAAAAGAAACTAAGTCATATGTACCATATAAGTTACATATAGTCTCTGTAACAACGATGAATGATTATTGAATCGTGTGGATAATTTTAATAATAACTTGTGGATACATCATATGCGGATACGGCATGCATAAATGTATCTGTCTCCAAATCATAACACGAGATCTCCCCAACTCTTACTCTTATATTAGTTAGACTACTACCGACTGTCTTAAAATTTGTACCTCTGCTTCGAGGTTACACTTTATTCTATAAAACCAACACTGTAAAGCGAAATAGCATGCAAGACTAAGACTGAAGGCAAGGAAGTAGCGTGCATCAGTCACGGTCGCCAAGATCATGAATAAGCTTAGAAAACCAGACGGTCCAAAGTCTAACTAATATACAACCGAGTTATCATATCAGCAATATCCAAATGAAAACTTTGTACCTGCAAATATGTTGAACCTCAAAGCTCACTGGTTGTGTACAGGACAGAACAGTGATGAAAGAAGCAAGGAAAGGAAAGAGGGCTGCACTTTGTTAGTTTAAACCCAGTGCTTTGATTTCGCGGAAACGAACGCGGAAACTCAATCCATAAGCATTCGGCTGATCAGCTCAGCTGTATAAATTAACGCATGAATCACTGCTTGAAGACCAGAAAGTCGGCAGCTGATCTCTCGAAATTCATAACAAAACCGTTCGTTTTACATGGACTGATGGAGACCCGGGGATGGAGATCCGTTCAAGAGCAGGAATTTTTGGTGCTTCACATTTCTTACAATTGAAGTTGTAGAATTTCTACAGAACCTTGAAAATTTGAACTGTTGAACAGGATAGAACTAAGAAACGAATGCTTGGGTTAACAGTTAATAACTAAGACTGCTGGTAGAATACTTACCTTTCTCGTAAACGAGCCCGACGGGTATAGAAATCATGTTATAGCCCTCACTACAGGTCACTACAGATCACTACAGGATCTAGCAAGATGTCCGGTCAGCTAAAACACAAGACAGGAACTCATTCACGAGGCCTGGGGGTCAGTGATATGATACATCCATACACAGGAAGTTTAGTCACACAATATTTCATATATTATATTAGGAGAGTCTGTTATTATATTGGAGTTTATCCAAGCATAACTTGATTGTATGTTGATATCTATCACCCCACGTGTCACGCCAGGTGGGGTGATGTCTGTTTTAGATTACGTAATTACTGCAAAGTTAGAACGTCAAACTGTATCAGCATATGTCGAAAATCAGCACCTCATGAACCGTATATATAGTTTACGGTTTAGTCGACGAATACGTTTTGTTTGAAAAGTGAAAATTCTTAGAAACTTATTCGTGTGGACAAATCTGAAGAACATTTTCAGAAAGTTCCGTGTTCGATCAAATAGACAATAGTTAATTTTAAGCTTGGTTTCCATACAATCGCTGGAATCGCTAGAATCGCTGGAAAAAATGTTCAGCGATCCCAGCGATTATATGGAAACATTCTTCAGCGATAACAGCGATCATGAACGATCCCGATCGCTGAGATAGAACTCGAGTCTATCTCAGCGATCTTAACGATCGAATCACTTGGATCGCTGAAAAACGTGTTGACACGGTTTTCATATGATCGCTGGGATCGCTAGGATCGCTGAACTTTTTTTAGCGATCCAGACGATCCTAGCGATCCCAGTAACCAGGCTTTAGATACAAGACTAAGATTCACCACCTGAAATACGTTTTTTTTAAAATAGAATTTAAGGTACAAATAATTGTTTGCAAGAAGAAACCTTGAACAGCACACGTTAGCAAACTGCCACGATAAATTATATGCAACACGGTCCTCCGCAGAAAGTTTCAAGTCAGGCTCCTGACATTCGTCCAACCGTAGCCGCGAACCGTAGTGTCATATCTAAAATTCATGTAAAATGCTCTTGCGTTTGAAAATGTATCCATGACCATATGCATGATGTGGACGGTCCCCCATAATTTGACAAGTTGAAAACATTTTCCATTGCTCTAAAGAGCTATGTGCCAGTTTGCAAGAACAAGAAGTAACCGGCAAACACGAATCCGACGGAAGGGCGGCTCATGACAGCTACACTTTTTTTATAAGAACGTCTAATTTTTGGACTGAGGCTGAACGTTCTTCATTATTTTAAGGATTTGAGCCTCAAATGT
>JANVCK010155531.1:0-16194 GCA_026546655.1 Epizoanthus illoricatus
GTTTCTAGTCATGGTAGATCCTACAAACTTTTTAGTATTGTTAATATAGCCCTACCAGACACTTTAGGTGCATAAAAGTGCAAGAATTCCATGAATTTGAAAAATCGACCAAAAAAGGTCACTTGGGTCGTTTATGCACCGAGCTCTTCATTTGTACTTTTTGTTTGCAAAACAAAACTTGAAAAAAGTAAACAAATGACAGCCGCACGAGAGCAAGAGGTCCGTATGGCAACTTACAGACCTAAAATTGACCAATCACAGTGCATGAAAATAATCAGCCATATAGTAATAAAGATTACTTGCTAGCTTTGTAATTATTATTTTTTATTACTTTTATTTTATATCATAATTGTAGATTAGATTTTCTTAATATAATTGTAAATTAGATTTTAACATAATTGTAAATTAGATTTTTAACATAACTGTGAAATTTATTAGATTTTGTAACTAAATCGTAAATAGATTAACAGGCGAAGAGCCACTCAAGTGGAAGCACTGTTATTAAACCATTATAATTATTATCACTGACATGTCTAGAAAATGCATGCTTGTAACTAGTCTAATAAGCCAGTTTCACAGCCATCCACAGAACAAAGTAAGAGCTTTCTGGTGGGCCATAATCCCTGTTTACATTATTCTTTGGCATTTTGAAGTGTTATCGTTTATCTTCTTTTGGAAATTATCCAGTGTTTTCACTTCTTCACTCATTCTGCATTGTTTACAAATCATGTGGGCCTGCCAGGACCCATCAACTGAAACCCTAACCTTGTTCTGTGCATGATTGTGAAACTGGCTTATTGTTAAACAGAAGGTCAACACAATTTTTTTGAATGTGTTCTCCTACATAGTTCACATTTCTATTATTGTTCAGGAACCCATGTGATAATGTTTCATTGTGTTAAGGGAGCTGGTCAAAACACACCCTCTTGCGACACCCATTTGGTGATAGGCTGGTGAGGGGGAGGGGGGGGGTGAAACTCCATGACTTTTCCAGGAAAAGGCATTTTTTCAAATTCTATGACTTTCCATGACTTTGCCATGACTTGGGAACCCTGTGTCCATTTTGTCTTGTGCTATCATTTCATTTTCAGCATTAAAAATGTGACTAGGCCAACTCAGAACAAAAATAAGTGGCCGGAAATGGGAGTTGAGGTGGTACCATAGACTGACAGCTATCTGGTGAAAAAAGTGGGTCCTTATCAGGTGCATGGATTTTGACCTACATGTGCTCCCTAACAAATCACTATTCTGTCAAAGAACCCAGTTAAAGAAACCTGTCAATGCCCACAAGTATCTGGTGAACTAATTTTTGGAATTCTGACTTTTTGGTTTTAGTAGTTCTATTAGCTAAACCCTCTAATCTGAAGGTGGAAACATGTAGGCTACAGCTTCTCTTTCCCCTTGTGTTAGTTCAGGATGCCACAAGTCCAACATGAGCACTACTCTGGGCCCCATTCCCTCCTCTCCTCTGTGCCAAGCTTCATGAAGGAAAGAATCATCAAATAACATTAATTTTCCTTCATTCCAAGGTCTCTCATCACTGCCCACTGCAATGCTACATGCTTGTGGTACCATCAGCGGCATGTGACAGCGTAGACGGCAGTTTGTGGGACCATAGTGGGCAGTAATATGTGTTCCAGGAAGCAGCACTGAAAACAAAGCATTTCCAAATGCACAATCCTTCATAAACGACTCAACACTGTCAATAAGAGCAGCTGTCTGTGGACATTTCCTGCAGTTGCTTTCAACTTTTACACCTTGGTTATAAAGGTGAAATATGAACCAGTCACCGCTAGGTGTATTGTTCTTGTACCAGCCTTCATGTAGTTCGTCAAAAACTTGAACAAATTCTTGTAGTATAATCTGGTGATTTTTTATCGCCGCAAGTGTTGACAGAGTCTCTCCATAAATACTTTCCAAATTGTTAAACCAAGGCCTTGATTTCAACCCAGGCACCGTAAATACTGTTGGTTTTTGTTGAGAATGTTGTAGCACGTCTAAACTGTCCCCAACAGTTGCACCTCTGAGGCGACTCACTGTACTCTTATTGTATTTTTTACGAGCCAAAAATTCCTCAAGTTTTCGACAGAGTCCTTCACCATCTTGCAAGGCTCGTTGTGTGCAGCGAATACAGTTTGAAGAAGAACATGTGTTTGTATCTTGAAGAGTCCTAGTCTTGTCAGTTGAAAAACTAACCATTTTTGTAATAACCACAAAGACGAATATAACTGCTACTGAAATCACAGCAACACTAACCTCAGAAAACGAAATTTCAAGTACAAAAGTCATGTTCCTTCACGGTCCTTCACGATCCGCCATCTTGTGATCTTATATTCATGGGTATTTCCGCTGGTCATACAGCTTGAAGACCTGTAAACATGTGAAAAGGTAAACTCGTCCCCAGGCCGCGCCGGGAGGGCCTTCGCCTTCCAGTTCGGCAGTAGTATCTTTTTCACCTTTGCAGAAATATGTTAGGAATCACTTCCTTTTTCTGGTAGTTTTTTTATGACAACAAAATTAAATAATTGAACTAACAATTCCTTTTCGAGAGGACTGTGTATAAACAGGAACTATCTGCTGTACTGAAGTTGGTTTGTATTGTCTACTATTGATCGCGACCAGTTTGCCTACGTACAAGGAAGTTCACAACAGCACTATGCCTATGGCTCTCATAAAGTGTCAACATATCAGTAAACTGGCTCAAATGGCTAGATAAAGATATGGACTTGTCAGTGTCTTTTCCTTTGACTTCAGAAAGGCGTTCGATACAGTGTCGCACCAAATTGTTTGTAATAAGCTGAAAGCACTGAATCTAAACCCGTATGTCACCAACTTAGTTTCCTGGATGATAGAAAGCAAAGCTTGTTGTTGACGGTGTTCACACTGAGTTTGTGAGCATCAACCGACGGGTGCCTCACAGGACTGTTTTAGGACCAGTATTGTTCTCCATCATGGTGAACGATATTGTGACAGTGACCCAAGAAAGAATTTAGTATTACTCGCAACTACAAGTATATTCCAGCCAAAGTGAACAGCGCTGACCTCGCCCCTAGAGAAGTGGAGAACATCAAGCAATGGTCTCTCGATAATCGTATGACCTTAAGCCTCCCTAAAACATGAGAGACGGTGACGAGGGGCAAAACCAGCAAGCCACTACCTGAAAAGGCGATATTTAGCGTGAGACTCGACTTGGTGCTGTTTCCACTAGTCTCCATAAATAATTTTCCCAGTGCAAGCCGATGTACTAAAGAGGTTCCCAATTCCTGCAAGGAGCTATTTAAAGAACCATTATCAACCAGTGTCCTTTGCGCGTTGTTGTTTTTACTCATAAATATCTTGGTCTCTAAAAAATGTATTTTAGCATCGGAAAACTCATTACAAATACAAATAAAAGTGTCATCTCCAATAGACTTATGTGCGTCCAGTCATACCAAAGGCTGCGTTCACAAAGGCGTCCGGGTACTGTAGTCAGGCACCGGCACGAAACTGTGGGTTGTTCAGACTACTGGTGCCCAAATGGAGCTAAATGAAAAACAAATGAAAATGAACAAAAATATCACACGAATATCAAAGCAGAGGTTTGTGGATAGAGGCGGTACCTGGCCTTACGATATATCGTGTGCAGGCTAGTTCCCCTGCCCAATCTGTTGCCCGAGTAGAAGATCTCGACCTTTGTATCCGTGCCAGAGCACCGCGCTCAAAATATTCGCTCTGGCAGTTACAAAAACCCTTCAATGTTCACACTACTGTCCAACAGGCACCGTGCCCGGGAACGTGCCAGGGCACCAAGTGTGAACGCAGCCTAAGTTGTATCTACGTTTTACACAACTGCAGCTTCATTATGGGTATGAGTTTAATTAAAATTGATTAGTCTATGACGTTTTGCATTCCGATAATAATTATCATTAGAGAAGCCCGTAATTGGCAACCTTGCACGCGCGCGCTCCGTTATGTGGGAAAATAAGATAAAATTTACTACACAGTGAAACGCATGAACTTCAACGATTTACCTGATTCTATTTTGCTGAACATTTTTGTGTTCCTCCCAATTAAGACACGACTGTGTTTACGGCGCGTTTGCTCGAAATGGCTTATTCTTCTGGACGACTTCAGCATCTGGAAAACGATTAATCTTAGCGACGAAAGTCTTGTACCAAGTCACATAAATGAAGATATTCTTATCGAGTGGATCCTCAGATGGGGGAAAACAATCCAAGAGTTAAACTTTAAGGAAACTAAATGGATATCAGACAAGACCATCACTGCCGTGGTTCGCAACTGTCCCGAGCTGCAAGGCCTGAACATAGAGGGATGCTTCCAGATTTCCGATCCAGCGGTCGTGCGAATCTCGTTCCAGTGCAGGCGTCTGGAGTCAGTTAATTTATTCTTAAGCGGAGTTTCCGACGTTGGCTTCGATTGCCTCACAATGAACTGTCCCGAGCTGAAACGAATAAAGTTAGGGAGTCGAGGTAGGGCTCTGCGCGTGACATGAATACAATTTGATACTGCTTTACAGCTCGCTATATATGATCAATTGGTTTATGAAAAATCTTCCATGGCGATTATGAAATTATTTTAATAATCCCCCGTGGAAATAGGTACCATCACTTCATAACAGCACTCGGTGAATGGCTCCATCCCATCACAGTAGTATCCCCATATATGCATATACAGTAGATTTGCTCTGAATATGATTATGAGCCCCTAACCCTAACCCCTTGCCCCTCCCTTAGATCCGCCACTGGGTTGCAACATATTTCACTGACGTTGAGGAATTAAATGAGAAGGTTACAGGGAAATCCTCCTGGTTGATAAGTGTTTTATCTCGCCAGGCAGCTGCTACAAGATGCTTCAGTCTCTGTACAAGCACTCATCCAAGCTTACACACATCTCTATTCACGATGTGATTCCCTTCGATGAAGTTGAACCCGTTGTGGATGATACAATTGTTGTGAAGTTGACCAAGTGCTTCTCTGGCCTTCGTACCATTGATTTTACCTGGTGCTGCTTCATCTCAGATGAAGCTCTAGTTGCCTTGTCCTATTGCTGCATTAATTTGTCCAAACTAATTGTGCGAGAATGCCACAAGATCACTGATCGTGGGATTACAAATATCATACAACACTGTCACAATCTTGTTCATCTCCACCTTGAACGCCTTTACAACGTTACCGACCGCTCTTGCGGGGAAGCATTGGAACATGCTGGGCACCTCTCCAATCTACGCTATTTAAAAATTGTGGATACTGCAATCACTGACTTGGGCATTGAAAAGCTCTCCGAGAAAAGCCCCAACTTAGAAACACTCCAAGCTGGTGAATATTGCTTCAACCCTTATAACATCCTTGGTTATTGTATTCCAATCATTGCTAGAAGCTGTAAGAAGCTGAAGCGGTTAAAAGTATTCTCTGCAAAAATGAACGATGATTATTTATGTGATATCGGCGAGAATCTGCACGACCTAAGAGATTTATATCTGGGTGATTGTAGCAGTGTGACAAGCACTGGACTGCGGAAAGTAATTAAGAACTGTTGTATGTTAGTCAAACTCGATATCCAAGACTGCCCTCATTTAAACGATAGTATGCTGAATATGATGGTTAAGCATCTGCATCATCTGAAGGATCTAGAGATCCATGGCTGCAAACGAGCAACAGCCACAGGCATCAGGAACTTGGTTACCAATGGTTCTCAGTGTACTGTGAGGATATGATAATAGAATGAAGCAGTCATCTAGAAACACATTGGCCAGAATTTAGTACAAAGAAATATCATAATACGGGAATTACATAAATTCGCTTTTTACCGAAGGGCTAGACTGTAAAGTTCAATTCAAACGTTTTCCTTCTTGTTGTTCTTGTTCGTATTACTGTTTTTTTTTGTAGATGGTCCACATTACGCGACTTCTGTTCGCAGTCTCGTTGGTTAATGTATCGTAAGTCTTGTCGGCACAAACAAGATAATGTGACTAAGTGAAGGGTAAACGAACACGTTGTGTGACTGATCTTGTTGGTACAAACAAGAGAATGTGACTAAATGAAGGGTAAATGCACACATTGTGTGACTCATCTTGTTGGTACAAACAAGAGAATGCATGCGACTAAATGAAGGGTAAACATAACTTATCTTGTAGGGATAAACAAGAGAATGTGACTAAATGAAAACGCACACTTTGCGTGGCTTGTCTTGAAACAGCATTTTAAGACTCGGTCCTTCCAAAACGCCAGCACTATAACTGATCAGAGGTCTCCGCAAATATGGTTAACATTGTATTGTACGACAATAGCAGCTATCTTCATAACTGTGAACCTTGCACATGCTTGAAGCCGATTTACAAGGTCACGAAAACTATACATTCAGAACCTCTACACATGCGTACTGCCAACTTTATCAATCTACGGGAAACATTCTTATTGGCCTGTAACGTGAACAGCGTGGGCTCTGGGCACGAGCATAAGGTTGGTTGTGCGCATGCGTACATGTCTGATTTATGGTTATCCTTCAGTATGACACTAAAAGCTCTTCTAGTACCGATAAAGATTGAAAAAGGAAGAAACTACGTCGAAGGTTGTTCTATGATGTTTTTTTGGAATTTGTATCTCAAGGTGTTGAGCCAGTCTCATGCAATAGTGTCTGGTAGACTAGTTCCTAAAAAATAGGTTTTCTATGACGGCGAGTAGACCAAATAATGGCATTGATAAACTAGGATTTGATATGTTGTGTTTTCGGTCGTAAGGGTGAAAGATTTGATCTGAACTTTCGAACGCTAACCCTTCGTCAGAGCAAAGAAAGGGCTAGCGCTCGAAACGTCACCTCAAATCTTCCACTCTTACGGCGAAAACATGACATATCAACTTTCAGTTGATTAATCTCACTATCATGCAGTAGGGTGTTTTTTGTTTGCCGGCTGAACATTTTCTGAAGTGTTCAGTTTTTTATAAGTCATTAATAGCCAGCAGTATCTCTGGCTAGTTCGCCTTTCAAACAAGAAAAATATTGTTGGAGTCTGAGGTCAAACGAAGTATCAGATGTAGAATAAAAACCTGCGATTTCGAGATTCTAGCTTTCTTGAGTGATTCGGGTGTATTCCTATAGGGTAGCCTCGAATCTCTGCTGTTCGTATTGGATTTTCGGTTTATATACATATATATATTTCTCATTCTCGGAAATCTTTGCTGTCACTAAAACGGGTGACCCGCCGTCAGGAACCTAACAAAATATAATTAGGGATTTGGAATGCAGAATTCAAGATGTCTCGAAGAGACTGTGCTAATCTTTGTTCTTGAGGTTTTATTGGTAAAAACTGATTATGAGGTTTTCCTTTAATGATGAGAATGGCGTCTTATCCTTTCACATAATTTCGGAGCTTTAGAATTGATTACAATGTTAGATTTAAAGAAAAACATCCTGGGTTTCCCAGAGCGTTTCTTCACATTTTTTCTTTGCTCAACAGCGCTAATACAATACGTTTATAATGAACGCTTGGTCCAGAGCTGTTATCGCCTGTCACATCGTCCCAACTGAGTAAATAAAGCTTTTAAGTACTTTTTTTTGTCTTGTACCTCCTACTGTTGCCATTTGGCCGTAGTGGGACTATAATGGTTAATAGTTCATCTCAGTACATTACTTCAGTTCTTTGCCGCACTCTCTTTGCGAATAGCAAACCAGACGAATTGGCAATAATTAGAACCCGATCAGCACTGTTAATGGCCATCACCCGATAATGCCGATGAAAACCGCCCTAGTTTTGTATTTTAGCTTTTAGATTTAAATTAAGTGAAGGAGTAGTCACAATGCTTGATCCGGTTTTATTGCTACCGGCGGTAAATACTTGACACACACAAAGCATATTATGCTCTTAGAATAAAACGGAGAAAATTACTGGTGCTAAGAAAAGCTTCTGGTTTGTATAAGCTTGTATAATACACATATAGTTTGAAAAAACATTGTCTGTTCGAGATTAGCTGTTGGTTTACGACTACGATTCTGAATCTGATGACATTTTATAAAATAGGGGAGATATAACGCGCCCTCTGATTGGCTAACAGCGAAACGAGTGTTAAAATCAGAGGATAAAGATACTCATTTTATCTTCGTCTTATTTCTATTTTATAAAAGCAATATCAAACGGCTGCTTGGGTCTATAAACTGTGATATAAACACGCCGAAAATTGTAGAGCACTCGAGATGCAAGAGAAACATATGGCTTCGCCTCGTGTTCCTCTTAAACTTCTCTCGTGCTCTACAACTTCCGACGTGTTCATATCACAGTTTGTAGACACTCGCAGCCGTTTTATATTGCTAAAATTGTGGTCAGTGTGTCTGTGTCTATATCTATGACTATGACTTTGTTGGTAAAAAGAGACAATTCAAGGTACAGAGAGGAGCAGACAGACAGACAGTGGACGGACTGACGGACGACCAGACAGACAGAAGGTGGAGGAACCGATGGAGATATATAGTCACATCATATTAGGTATAGATAGAGATAAATAGACAGTGTAGGCGAATGTGGACCTCTCCGCGGTCTAGCCGCCCACTTGAATGTTTCTTGTCAGTAATGTCTTCTTCAATTTTGCGGTTTTGTTACCTGCGCTAACTCAATGTCAGTTCTGATCCTCATTCTGGAATTATCTTTGCAGTAGAAGAACTGATCCATCTTTGTCTACAGGCTTTTTTGACAGTATATATGTATAATATTTAAAGAACGTACATGCCAAGAAAGAACCCGAGACTGAGATTTTTTCCGAGACTGAGATTAACTTGGAGCTTATACATTTTTCATGTGTTTTGAAAATGAGAGGTGCAATAACTTTGGCTGTAATGGTTTATATTATAAGATATATAAGGCTAAAATGATAATAAAAGATATTAAAAGTTTAAACATAACGTTTTCGACAAATTGTCATCTTCATTGTATAATGGTTTATGTTCTTCACTATATTACACAGTTAGCATATATTTTTAAAAGCAATCATCCAATTTCCACTGATGATTCTATTAAAAACTAAAAACTAAAATCAAGAATGTTTTGATAACATATTGAGACTAAAATAGTCCAAAACATCGACGAAGCGTCCAGTCTTAGACAACAGTAGACGTTCTTTATAAAGAAATAGTGTATTCAAGACACCAAGCTGATATATAACCTGCCAAACTGAACAAATAATAATAATAATAATAATAATAATAATAATAAAATAATAATAATTCTATAGCGCCATATCCTGTATGGTGATCATGATTCATGGCGCTTAACAGTGAATTAAAACAGCATCGAAATCTAAAATTCAGTCACAAATTCCCTAAATCTAATATGCACTTCAAAGAAAAGGACAACATCATTGTAGATATGTCATGTACACCTGGAGGGTGAATTGCAGGAGACTCCGGCTAGCCAGGCATCTGTTGACGATATACGCCCAACTGGACTATACAAGAAACATGCCCTTGGCTGGCAAGAGCTGGCAACCTCTCTTTGGCTAGAGTTGCTATTCCAAGATGGAGAAAGGGGTTATCGGCTTTCAAGACAGCAAATTCTACGGGCCCTGTCATAACATATTTTTTCAGTAAACTATCTTTTCAAATCATGCCTACACAAAGTTTTTGTCGAAACACCTGAGAAATTAGGAAGTTTAAGTTCCACGTTTCACGTCTCTGGGCAAACGGCAAGATGGGAAGTGTGAACAAACGTCTATAGTGCTGGCATTTATTTTGACTGTAAAACAGTTCCTTTCATCGCTAAAAGTTTGAAAATCAGAATTTCTGAACGAAAAGGACTGTTTTGCAGTCTATGTAGATAGGTTTTTCTGAATACGTGACTATCCTTGCCGTTTGCCGGGAAACGTCAAACATGGAGCTTATTAAGAACTGAGATGGTAACTTTTAAAATTGTGCCTTATAAAGTGTGTGGAAAAGATGTTTACACTGTACTTGAAGAGCAACGTTTAAGATTTCGTTTGCTATGTAGAAACGCAAGTCATGCTACAAGTGCTGGGTGTGTGCCTCGTTTCTAGCTATTTTACACATTTTTTGTTTTAAAGTTTGGTTCAGCAATGAATGCGACCTTCTCTACCTCCTTTTTACCTTTTCACTTTACGCAAATGTCAGTTTGTTTCCCGTTCATGGTAAATATTCATCAGCCCACATGCATGTCACTCATTATTCATTGAGGAGAAGTTGATATCAGTCCAGTTCTCCATTTTCGGACGATTTTATTTAACTATAGAAAGGCCACAGTCTGCATAGTAGTGTGCGAGTGCGCTTAGGTTGATATTGTGTGCGTAACTGAGTGGCACATGACAGACAGGCAGACTGACTGACAGGCAGACAGACAGCTAGAGATAGACAGAGACAGACAGACAGACAGACAGATTCACTGACTGACTTACTGACTGACTGACTGACTGACTGTCTGACTGTCTGATTGACTCATTGAAAGACTGGCTGGCTGACTGGCTGGCAGACTGATTAACATAAGTTTGTGGGTGATGCTCCAAATACCAAGTCCCCAATACATGACGCAATTGTTTACATTTATTGAAATGTTAATGTTTAATACTCCACTTAATAATTATCACTTTGTTGAATAAGCTGATTCAATTTTATAAGAGTAAAGAGTGAAAGCAGAAGCAAATACATATTAAAATTTAGGCTGTCTCCAGCAGCGAATATATCCGCGGAACAAAACTTGGTCAGTTAGCGTTGTTGGTTTGAGCTCGAACAAATAGGAATTATTGTTTTGTTTTGTAGAGTATACGGATTCTTTCTTTCTATGTTTCTTTAACATAGCAACATTTTTAAGTGCATGTCAGCCTAAATTCAGTTAAAGAAATTCAAACTTCTCGACTTCAACTACCTGAAGAAAATGGAATTTTACTGACTAAAACACTTGGGACTGGGTGTATGGGCCATCTTCAGAGTTTGTCTTCAGTCTAGAGACAACTAGTTACACTCGCACGTCACAAGCAAGCCTATAAGACCGGGCGTAGCCGAGCCAGTTTCCAGTTTTACATGTGCCAAGGGTGTGAGTTATTTGAGGTGACTGAGGGCAACTTCTCCCGGAAATTGTTTATAAAAAATTTACTCTCTTAAACGCTATTTCCTCCGTTCTTGATAGCTAAAATAGGCTTTTATCGTGCACAACTATAGGAAAAGAGATGAGCCGTACAGGATGCCTTGTAAACCCAGAGCCAGCTACGCCCCTGAAAGATCTTACAAAACTTATTTCCTAATTATATATCTAAGTTGATTTTTAAAAACATCTATCATAAAATTTATTTTTTACTTTTTTATTTTTTCCCCACTTTTCATTCCCAACTTCGAGTGCTTTTTATTGCTGCAGGTAGCTTGCAGGTATCACCGATTTTCACTCGGTTATCCTATATAATCCTATATAGCTGAATCTCTTTAGAACTAAGTCCATTTTCTCACACTTCCAATGGCTTCATTTTATTGGCATGATGCATGTTCTTAAAATTAACTTATATATTTAAGGAATAATTTATTTACTTTTTAAATAAATCATAATAAACGAGTGTAATAACGTATAAGAAATATTGGAAACTCAACATGAAAGCTTTCTTTATTCAAATGGTAATTTGACCATTTTATGCATCATGTAAAACAACTGCATAACTGATTAAATTATTTCATTAAGTTGAGCTGCTTCCAGTTTCTTCCCACCCAACGAATTATTTTGAACCTCATATCAATGCAACTGACAACTTTCTTGATAATTCTCTTCATAACTTCTAGATTATTTCGTTGTCTTGTGATTTGCTACTGAAGAAATGTTCCACATAATTTTGTTTCATCTTATTTTAAATGTCTGCTTTTCTCTCCTCAAATGGCTCCCAACAGTGCAATATTGTTACGACAATGTTTCCCCAATTTCCGGCGTTTATGAGCAAACAGTATGGACAGCCATGAAGTCAGACAAAAGTGAGATGATTTCAAAGGCTTCATGAGCTCACATTAGGTAGGAAATACACTGTAAACACAATTGAGACATAAATGACGGCCCTGACGCAAGGAACAAATGTACCCTGCAAGAAACGTTGAAGTTGAGAACTTCTCTGGTTTTTTTAAAACTTATTTTTCGAGTTTCTGTTAACAAAAAATTTAAAACTTTAGTTTTTCCAGAAATCTAAAATATTTCCTTTTATTGAACATTAACACTGTCTACGACAAGGCTGATGAAAGAGATGACCCAAGCTCTACAGAACATCACCAACATTTCAGTTCTGTATACTGGACGCATATTTCAGTCGCAAGTTTACGTCTCTCGTTCATTTATTCTGGGGGTTATTTTCGCATTTTTGCTGACTTAAAGTGATATGTAGCCGACTCTAAGGAATATTAACACAACTAAGTGGGTAAATCGCGCCGTTTGTAAGAGGTCAAGCCTGTAATAAAATATATGGCTATCTGGAGTCGAGACAAGAGCTAGATCTCACTTATATTTATCGAGCTCAAGTGACAAAACCATTTTGGTTTTAGTTTTCAAAGTAGTTTGCAAGTTTCGATTGATAATACTGATAACCAATCAACTTAAATAATAGATTTGCTAGTTTTAAGCCACTATTAACCACATGGAACGCAACCGCAATCAGTGAGTTACCTCGGTCACCGCGACATGACCGGCAGCCCGCTCCAAACGGCGGGAAATATTTCCCGCCATTCAACAACTGCAAGTTGATTACTAAGTGTGATGACACGCGCGGTCTATAATCTATATTTGTCATCTTCACGCGATTTTAAGCTGATGAAAATTTTCATTAACTGCTTTTAAGTTTGCCCTTTTAATTAAACTGACTGGATATTATAATATTACTGAGACCTGTGGCAAATGGTCTTTATTTCGACGTTTAATCAAGCAAAAAGATCTGCGTCTGACAACATGCGCTAAATGAATTAACAGATCGAGAAATTAATGTTGGGTAAGTAAACTTGCCTTTGAATGTTTGCTGGGAAGAAAATTATAATTTTCTTTTCTTTATGAAAACAGGATGGGGCTATAATTCTATATTGTAGGCACCGGAAAAGAGCGTGTTTTCTCATTAAGTTATCGCAGAAATTCTTATTAAAGTCGGTGTTTAGTAAGTACTAAGTTTGCTTTGACGCCCGAGATGGTATATGATTTTTCATTAACACTGGAGGTGTTGGATTAAATGGATAAAGTGTCTTTCCACCGCCTAGGTGCGAAGCTACAAATTACGCAAAGCGATCCCACCCAATTATTTCTCCCGTCTACTTGAATGACTTGGCAGCGACTACATTAACTCAGAAATTCATTATTGGTGATTAGTTTGAAATTAATGCGTCATATCACCGGGGGGTAAATGCCAACAAGATTTTTTAGCAGTCGCTTGACAAAATGAAAGAAAAAAGATGCTTAAAAAGCGAGAAACATTAATTGAAGTGCTTTTTTTTAAATAAATGAAGACAACCGAATTATTAAAAATGGAACTGAAAACTGAGAAAGTAAATCGTTTTGTAAAAAAGTTCTAAAACATTTGGTTATTAAGAATAGTCAAGTAGAACTTGCAACTGGACTTCGTCGTTCATCGTGCCCTGACAATACCATATCGTTTAAAGCCAAAACTGCACCATTCAAACAAATATTGTATGCCACTGTTAGTATTGCATTTTGTGTTCCACTAAAATATTAGAGTATTTACTTGGCGGTGTTGAAGAGAATGCCTTGTGAACGGCGGAGAAACAATATTGACTTTCTTCCAATTGAACATATATAAAGCTGCACGCTTCCATTAAATACAATTACAAATAGATTTTTTATGCTATTAGCACCGTTCTAGTTTTAAATGGAAAGGAAAACTAGTATATAAGAACTGATTGTTTGGTCTGCTTTCGTTGCACATTAAACAGACGCTGTTTTTACCCATCCTTCTTTAATAATAATAGCTGATGAAAACTTAAATTAAAGCAAATCATCTACTCAGGAAATGCTTTTTCTAAAAAGATGTACTGAAATCATACCAAAACACAAGTGCTTAAAATTGAATATACAAAACTACTCTAGCAGGTAGCTGAATAAATATTCACAGAGATTAATTTGATCGCAGTGGGAGTTTAGTGTATTTGAAATTTAAGAGGGTAACAAAACACAATTAAAAACAGTAATGAACTTAACTGTGTTTGAATGAGAGGGCTGTACGCTTTTATTGACGATGACAGTGCAAAAGTACAAAAGAAACAGATCTTGTTGTTTCATAAAGCTGCTTACTTTCTATAAGTTCTATTTAAATTTCTACTTCCTTGAAAGCCGTATTCCAGATTTAGGTCAAGGGTTTTTATTTGTTTTAGCAATGAAAGAAACTGTCTAGTTCAGTCACATCTGGTGTACAAATGGCTTAAAGATTTGTGACATCCACACGAAGCACTAAGAAAACAAATGTTTTGGAACCATATTTTGTAAAAGCAGCCTTGGGAGGCCCTCAAACTGTGACGCGCAACCGGGGTCACATCAACAAAAGTGAATATTTTCAAAACAAATTGAATTTTTTTTACTAATAAAGAAGATTAAATTTCATGTCTTGTCTCAGAGTAGGCCTTCAGCTCTTAATCAGGTGAGAAGTACTTTGTATAAAACGTTACAAATGCAAAAGAAGTATATCTCACCTGGATTCAAAGTTTGTTTTAGAGATTACTCATTTCTTATATTATTTAAAGGGAATTTAATACTGAGGGCTTTTGGTTTCGAGACAAAACATTATAAAACGCTTTAACTATATACCTGAGAGCACGATAAGATATCTTACAGAAATCGTCACTATCTCTCTTATGTGATACAAACACAGATCCCTCGCATTTCAAAGCGATAGTGCACTGAATTGACTTGTACTTGTTCCAAAATTATGCTTACAAAAACCTTGGACAGTTTATTTAAATTGTTTATTCAATCCCCTCGAGGCTCCCCAGTCAGTTTACTGAAGGGAAAATAGTACGTTCTTTTATCTGCTGTGACTGTTCAGCACAATCGGAGTATTTTCAACACTCGCTGTTTTGATAGCTTGTCTTAATGGGCGGGGGATTAAAAAGCGTTTGTCGCGGATTAGAATTTGTTCGTGTTGGATAATACTCCAAACAACCACTAATGGCTTTTCCTATTTATGTGACAAGCTGAAATTAAACCTTTTGTCAATTTTATGCTTCCTCGTAAAGCGCATATTAATTTGAGAGGAATAAATACGAGTTTTATTGAGTTCTTTGTTGGCTGTTGTTATTAAAAGTCAATTGAATTCCGTTTTGGATCTTTGGAAGATAATCATTCTTTATTGTCGCCTTTTTAGCTATGATATCCACTAATTGTGGAATGATTAGGATAAATTTCTCCAAAACTGGGAATTTGGCCAAGGAAAAATCCCAAAGCTTTTTTTGAGGGAACAAGGAACTTGATCGAAGTGTACAAACTCTATATTTTGAAGAGAGTGATGAAACAAGGGATGCTTGACATTAAATGACGGCTTCCAAACATGTCGGATTGATTTAATAAGCCAACAGTCGACATTTAAACTCAGTCCCTCTCAATATGCCAATCACGTGAATAATTGTGTCTTTGCATAAGCGAACAAAAGACCGTAAAAGATATGAAGTAGCCAGCAAAGGCTTGTGGATACCCCAGACTTCACGGAACTACGGCCCAGCAACGCACCAGCCGTCGGCAGTCGGTCACACAAAGTACACTGGAGAAGGAAGCTGCTCGATTCTTGGCACATAACGCAATGTATCCCTGTCCTCAAGACCCGATGTTTTTCTACCGAGACTACTCTCCGCAACCCTCATTCATGCCGCCGAGTCCGCAGAGATCTTCGTTCTATATCGATGATCTTCTGATTCACCAGAGGCCGCCTTATATGATGCCCAACAAGCCGTCCTTCATGCCTGACCACACACCCCCTCCTCCCATCTCTAGCCACAACCCTGGACTCAAGTTCGGCATGCAACAGATCTTGAGACCCAGGCCAGACGACACCTCGTACCAAGGTAAGGGAGGTGTTTAGACAAATAAAACACATACCAGACACTCTTGCACATAGCTGTTCATATCTGTTCTACTCGCGTATTTCAGCCTAACTCGCCTCAATCTGCCTTAATTGCACCTTCCTTCAGATACTTTGTTCTCTAAACTGGTAACGTAGCAAGCTATAACTCGTTTAGAGGCTTCGTACT
>JANVCK010155531.1:16294-29432 GCA_026546655.1 Epizoanthus illoricatus
CGGCTTTAGTTACACGACACTTGGTAAACTGGTCTTGCAATGAAACAATCAGAAGTATTTGTGTCTGGCTTGTTGTCTCTCCTACATTTGATATGCTTTTAGTAAGTCGTGCAAAAAACAAACTAACGCGAAATGCGCGCCATAACAAGTGCATGGCATGCAAAACTGTTTTGTGAGAAATATGAGGAAGCTTTTATCGCGACGGTTAATAAATGACGCCACAAAATATTGAGAAGTTGATCCTTTTAAGTATCACATAGTAGAATCCAAAAAATGCTAAACATTGAACTTCCTTTACAATTCTTTACTCAATAACACTATGAAATGCTCCCAGTGCTGCATTTTGTTAGACGAGAACAAACGTTGAGAAACATTTTGGAACAATTCGAGAGAAAAACCTATTTATTCCTACTTCTAGATCTTTGATGAGCTGAAGTTACGTTTATTCAAAAATGTTATAGAATGTGTTGTGTAATAAAAATAAATCCCAAAACGACGTACACATTCTTCTACTCTGAAAATGTCAATAACTTTGAAGATTTTTCGTTTTTTCACACCTCTGCTGGCTGGATATTCACGCCTCATTGGCATGTTGTTGAGTGTGAAATGTTTGGAGAAAACCGAATAATGACTATGTGGAATAACGGACAATCCGTTTACCTGCAAAACTCCCTATTTTATCAGCATTGTCCTGTTTCCTGTCTTGGTGCAGCACCACTGAAGATAGATAATGACCAAAGCAAGATTGCGGTATTTCTGCGTCTCGCAATACGTGCAACATCAAATTACGTAGACAAAAGTTTGGGAAGTAAACTAGCCAAAATCAAGCCAACTGGTGCAGGAATTGTGAAAGGAATGCGGACAAGTTCTTCAGAAACCGGATAAAACTGGCAAAAGAAACGCGGAGTGCCTGAACTAAACGCCCAGACCAACAAAGGAAGATGGTATAAATGATTACAAATCCAGAGATCTTAGTTTATCATCAACATAACTGCAGGTTGATTAACGTAAATATTTTAAAGTTGCCATTTTTATTTGTTGTTTTTTCTCGGTTAGCATTTGAATCAGTTCAGTGCAGTACTGTCCCAGCAAATTGTATTAAAACATAGTTCTGGCCGAAAATTGTCCCACAAATTCTTCAGCATGTGTATGTTGTCGAAAACAGCTATTAGGAAGATGCCGTCTGGCAATGAAACTGCTCACACTCTAAAGCAAGCCCATCTTAAGCTGTTTCCGAGTAACTAAAGTCCAGTAGAACTTTTCAACAACATAAGAATATGTGGTCAACTTAAGAAGGATGGACCATTGTTGAGCTGATAAGTTTATTATACCGAGTATGAACTCGGGGCCGCGCAAAATACAAAAAAAGACTTACACACACAACACACCCCATGCGAGGTTTACAGCCGCGAATTTCTTTAAGAATTATAGACTTTATGTTGGACTACAATGAACTAATCAGTCTCATTATGTTTGTATGTGGCCCCCGCCAATTTCCTATCCTGTATGCTTTGACCTAAACAATCCATACCTTTGCTTTGCAAAGACATATTAATTTGGAACTGACAATTCACAAACATTTATAGTATGGAATAGTTTTATGTTGGTTCCTGCTCTTCTGATAGAAATTCCGTATTCAAGTCGTGTTTCTGACGGAAAACAAAACATTTCGATAAATGCCGAGAAGTTCGTGTTTTCATTTTAACACAAGTTTATTATCCGATAACATTGTTTGAGTAAGGGAGAATTGTTGTTATTAAATCTTCCTGTTTGTTCGAGACTCTCAAAAGAACAAAAATTTATATAGATGATTACCATCTCAAACTCCAATAAATGCTGATTTTCAGTCTCCCGGAAAACTGTGAAAAAGATAATAGCTGTATGTAAGCGATTGATTGAAGCGTTGAGTTCGATTTTTTAATTTCAAGTTTCCTTGTCGATTGGCTAAGCATTCATCTCAGATAAAACAAACGACCATCTTAAATACTTACATCTTCATGAAATCGTATGTGCAGCTAAGTCTCAGGCAGAGTTTAAGAGTCGCTGGCGGAACTCGTAATAATGATTTTGAGACAAATATTTAATTAGAAGACCGTTTCGCTAAGCCAACATATTTTATCTACCATCTGAAAGTCAGCTTTGATGCTTCAGTGATAACACAACGTTACAATTTCAATCTACGAGCAGTGGACGGCAACCAGAAGCCAAAAATTAACTGACTGACATCTATGCCAAGGAATATTTAACCAATGTTCTTGTTCACGGTTTAATTTCCTTGTTTTTATTGCACGATATTGAAGATCAGCTTGCACTCTTTTTGAAAAACTTAAGATATTTTTGCGAAACCAGTAACTAACAATTCCAAGGGCATGATGATATAAATCATGGACCAGCACGAAACTTGTTTTCTTTTAAAGTGACTCGATCAGTTTGTAACTCATTCTTTCTTAAAATGGTTATGCACAATTTAGTATTAATCCGTCAATTCAAAACATTGGTAAATTATTTAAAAGTTTGGTAAACTTCCCAAGCTTGTTCACACATATGAATAGTTTTATTTTATGCCAGTGTAGGTTTTGTATTCCATCTAGCAGATTTACTGAAGCTTGCTTTTGCATGCTAAACCTTTCGAGAACGAACTATTGCCTATTGATTTTGTTAAGACTCATTTGTTCGGTTAGTCTCGTATTTATGAAGTGTTTATATAAAAAGTTTAGGTTTATTTCTTGAAACTAAAAAGTAAAAGTGCCGATCCCTTACTAGCCGGATTGCACCAGTATAGACACAAGCCCGATACAACATAAGCTACTATAGATGTGCTTCAGCAAAGAAACTGTTCCTTCAGCTTTTTGGCAAGTTTCAATGCTACGAGTTGTTTTTCTAATAAACTACTGCTGTGTATTTGGTAGACAAATTGCCCGAGTGTTTGTAGTTACTCCGAAGCCTCAAAATAGATTTCATTTCTTTGATGCCAAACGTGTAAACGGTTCTCTCTCTCACAATGAAAATTAATAATAATTCCAATATATAAATAAATAATCCTCAATTTATATTTATTAAGTTCTAAACAGTTGAAACAAAGCTCCAAGTTAGTTAGAATACTTTTAACTAAAACTGGCGGAAAGCGCAATTCTCTATACGGCAAACAATTTCGTTCGTTGAGTCAGCAAACGAAAGCTCAACAAGATAGAAATCTCCATTTTTCAAAATCTAGCTGACGTGTGCATTTTCCTGCAAGCTCGCAGGAGAATGGCTTTCTTTCGTACTTCAACGATTCCTTAATACAAGTTACTTCTGAGACTGCACCAGAAATGATTTTTATGCCTTCAGGTGGATCTATTTCTATCTTTCCTCGAAAGAAGCGACAACTACCCGGCCGCCCCCTTTTCAGCTGCTATCCTAAGCAAAACATGATCCGAGGAAGTCTAAAACTTCTCTATGATAAGAAATGCCTGTAGATACATCTAAAAAACATGCATTTTTATGCTTTCTTTCCTCATAGATCCCAGTCAGGAAGTTCTCAATTCTCTGCCAGTTTATTTCCGACTCAAGCCCACCCTCAGAACACCAAGTGGACGACGATGCCGAAAATCGAGGACAGTTTTCACTGACCTCCAACTGCGCGTGCTGGAAAAGACTTTCACCGAACAAAAGTACCTCGACACGTCGAACCGCGGTAAACTCGCACAGACACTGGGCCTGAACGAGACACAGGTGAAAACGTGGTTCCAGAACAGACGGATGAAATGGAAGAAAGAAAACAACAAAACCTCCACGGCAGAAGAGAACGAAGATTCTGTTGATCACAAGGAGAAAGCAGAAAACAGTGAAGATGGCGTCGAGGACACCGCAGATGTACAAGAAAAGAATCAAGAACTCGCTGACTCGAAGCCAACACAGTAGATTTTGTGTAGCTGAGCAAAACTACGCGTCCACTGACAAGTGACGGTGATTACAATAGAGTAGGAGATGTACTGAGTCCGGCCGCATAAAAATGGGAAAGGTTCAAGTTAACGTCGTTGTTATCACTTTTCAACAGTTTGAAACGAACCTTTTTTTCAAATTGAACCAACACCTTTAAAAAGTGTACTCATATCTTATTTGTTCAGCGTGCTGTGGCAATCCTTGTTTTTCAGTTTTGATTCATACGATTTATTGAAAACAATATTTTATCGGCGAAGGAAAGTATTTGCAAATGTAGAAAGCCCAGCAGCTAGATTAGGAATTTTAAAACGACATCAGTCTCAGAAACCGTGTTGCAGTGTCACCAAACGAACCAAGGTCGACCCGGAAATTTATCAAAATGTTAGAACTCAGTACCGACAAATTAATTTAAGTTTTCAAGTTCTATTTGTTGCTATTGTAACAAATTTGTCATTATCACGAATGTGGTTTAAAGGCAAACCCTGATCGAGAAATTAGTTTAGTTCAAACTTTGTTTGGTGTCCCGGCTTGCTTCGTTAATATACAGCAGTAAACTAAATCTGCTTCTTTTCGGGTCACTAGAAAGGAATCTCCTTTTAGTAGGACAATTTTTTACAAGGAAATGGCTTACGTATTTATATTTGATTTATTGCAATTAGCAATGCCAGAACATTCGCGGGTGGTCGTTTGTTCACATACCTCAATTCTGAAGGCCAACATGACAGGCCAATCAGTCACTACAAGATAATTTGACATTTACTAAACTTTAATAACTTTTACGTGGCGTGTATTCAGGCTTTGGGCGCTTTCTATTAGTCGGGTACAGCCTGGCCTGACCCAGTTCCGAAAGTTGCCCGTTCCATTTGAGAACTGACTGCTCGGACCGGACAGAACTGACTAAGGGAAAACGCCCTTAGCTAACCAAAGCTTGGTACCTTTTACGTAAGAGCTTATCATGTATATTGTAAATAGTAGAAATAGGGAATGTTTCTCTCAGGCTGTTCGTAATTGACACCAGCAATAGGAGTTTAATAAACTGCTGAATGTATCATTTAGACAAGCCTCATAGCTCATTTGAAGACAAAAGTTTCGATAAAATGCTATAAGTTAATTATGGATATACAGCTATTTCAAAAAAGGTTGACATCTGCAAAGCGCAATACGCAACTCCCAAAGCATAATGGAAAATCATAGATTTCGCTAATTACTACAAGATATTTGATCAAACCATCGGAAATGTTCATAACCATACTTTACTAACTTTTTTCTGTCTGTTTGGAAGTCAAAGGAGGCTGCACAGTGCAAAATAGAGAGCCCCACAATTCCGTTGGCGCTTGGTATTACGCTTCGCAGATGTCAACCTTTTTTTGAAATAGCTGTATGTATGTAGTTTATTTATAACAAGAAAGAGGTCTGATGTACTAGATCATATTTGGATATTTAGATTGGCATTTTCGGAGCAAGTAATTGCGTAACAAGCACCATATCGTATTTCGTTGTCTTCACCCAATCATGTTAACTGTGCGACCTTAGCCAAGTCCATCAAAACAACACTTGCCAAGACATATGGTGGAAAAAACAGAGTTTTTTCAAAATACCCTGAAAACACCAAAGCCAGTATTTGCTGATCTATGGCTGTTTTATAAGCTGGTGTGAATTGAATAGAACGGCCTTAAAATCGACAAGACACCTTTCCTGTTAACGCATTGAAAATTACGAGTTTTATTTGGGGTTATTGACGTTCGAAAATTAAAGGCTCGTTTTGGAATAAAAATGGATAAAACAATTCTCTTTGCTTTGCTCCTGATAGCAGAACAAGTTGAATGGTGTTCCAAGGATTTCGGGATTACAATGGGTGCGAACAATGTCCCGTTCTGATCATTTAGTCGGGGATGAGATTCTGGAATAATGATTAAAACTGTGCTCTATTTAGCCAAACCTTGTCCGCATTTTGTACGCACATGCACTGAAGAAAAACGTGAAAAGAAGAAATTCTGCATTGATTGCTGTCGTAACTGCAGTATCATATACATACTCGCACAAGGAGCGCACTGCATAACGCTGAAAACTCTTCAGTCAGTTACTTTCCCCATCGTTCCGGGGGGCGTGCACATAGGGCAATAGCGGCTACTTACCATTGGCCTCTGTTCTTTGCTCTAAGTTCTGCTTGTGGCCAGGACCACCAGCCCATCTTCTCTGGGCTTGCACGTTAGGGCTATCTGGGGTTTGCTACAGCCTCCATTCGCAGCACGTACTCAATCCAGCGCCATCATCTCATCTTTATTACCTTATCAGTTAAAGGAATTTTTTTTTTCAAGATTTCTATTTGAAATGACATTTGGCCACTTGTCGTCAAGTGCTCTCAACGTTGACTGAAAACCTATAAACCAGACCGGCCAACCGTACCAGTACAGTCCAGGCACGGCAGGATAGTGAAGGTTATAGTACCTAATGCAACATCTTGGACACAACAAGTTCACATTCTATAGATCCTTTCTAGGCAGCTGCCAGTGACTTCTCTGTTTATCTCAGTAACAGTTGAACGCGTTAGCCGCGTGGCCTGGGTCCGTTTTTGCAGTTGGCCGCGTGAGCCTGGGACATATAGGTCTGTTTAAAATTCACTCAAAATGGCGGCGAATAAGCAGAGAACATTTTCGTATTCGTTTGGGACGGAAATCATCCAGAAATAACTCGAATTCGGGAAAAAGGACAGGGAAATGGGGTTATCAAAGACACAAGACAACGATATTGGCGGTAGGTTGGTAAATGTATTGAAGTATTGATACATTAATTTATAGCTCATGCTCCAACGCCGGCAAATTGAAAACGGTCCGCAATGCTCGGAACGCGCTTCATGTGGCGAACAAAATTGCTAAATTCATATGTTGTATGCTGCAGCTGGTTTCATTTCAAATCTGTGAGTACGTTTCGGTGTCTTTTAGTTTGTTCAAATATTCTGAGTCAGATGTGTAGAGAATTTATCTGGTTGTATGTTTACGTGAAGTAAAAGCGAATTTGTGGTCAGTGTCGGTAAACACTGCAAGAGTCAACATTTCGCGTGTAGTTTTCTCGTGTTTTAGGATCTCTATTATCGTTATTTCTGCTGAATAGCAAGTCTTTGGCAAACAGAGATATTTGAGAGTTGAACTATCCGGGTTTTTTTTGCGGATATGTAGTTTCAAATAGCAATTTTCAAACATTTTCGAGTCACAACTAGTGAGAATCGATGGAAGTCAAAACAAGCACGACTACCAATTCACTGGCTCTGCCCATATACGGGGGCCTGTGAGTAGACTTTCTCATGTTCGTAACCGGCTTGTTATGCAGAACGTCAGAAGACTAAACATTTGATTCTGTTTAAAAGTAGTCAAAGTTTTCACTTAAAGAAGATGAATACTTCCATTGATTTGTATAATATCCAACCAGTCAGTTATTGTTTGAAAAATTATAGATATTTTGCAAACGATGGTAAAAAGTTGAGCAGCAATGCGGATG
The DNA here is from genome assembly GCA_026546655.1 of Epizoanthus illoricatus. Classification (NCBI taxonomy): domain Eukaryota; kingdom Metazoa; phylum Cnidaria; class Anthozoa; order Zoantharia; family Epizoanthidae; genus Epizoanthus; species Epizoanthus illoricatus. The sequence continues at coordinate 23,714 of JANVCK010155531.1, forward strand.
GCGAAAGTAAACAGATTTTAGAATAGTCGACCCATTCATACATCAGTCGGCCGACGGTTTTGCTTTGAAAATTATAAATAATATCATACTGTTCTATGAAAGTAGTTTTCAAACTACTGAAAGTGGGGGAATATATATTGGAATCTTTATTTGTGGAAACCTGTTGCACGAAGATTGCGACTATGAAAAACTATAGAGGTTATGTTGTGACGTAATCTGTTTTATTTTTATAATAGTGTATATATAACTGTGCTGAATTATAACAGCCATCGTTAAGTTTCACAATTTCGAGAGATAACCCTTCCTAGGAAATGATTCATGGTTTGTAAAATGTAAAATGTTGCTAAATCCGAGCGCAGCCAGTTGGTCATATGCATATTCGTACACATACACATGCACCTGCGCACGCACGCATGCGCATGCGCATGCGCAAACGCAAAACACACACACATGCACTCAGGAAGCGGAAACACACGTACATACGCGTACATACGCATACGTGCGCGCGTATATGCACTGGCACATACGCACGTACAGACACAAACACACGCATAGGCGCGCGCACGCACGCACACACATTTAAACACATGACGTGCATACGCACATACATACGCATACGCGCGATTACAAGTACTAACACCACACATACTCACACAAACGAACACACAGACACGCGCGCACATACATAAGGAAGTTTCTCCTTGGTTTGACGGGGTTCCGTTGTCAAAGTTTCCATAAGTATTTCGAGCGGGTTTTTGCTATGAATAACTCAAGTCGATAAACGTGAAAGCATTTGCCTTGTTTTGAACAGTGTTTGATTGATTTGATGCAGAATGCCGGGATGGTCGAGTTAATGAACGTGGACAAATTCGCCTTTTCTTGAATGTTCTCTGATGGGAGTGTCTTCTGACTGTCCAAGTTAAGTTTAGAAGAATTCCTCATAGTCACGAACAGCAATCACCATTTTGTTTATTATGAACTGTTGTTTGAAATATCCATGGATACCAGCCAGCTTTGGCCACTTCCGTATTTCCAATCATCGCCAGAATTACTGTCTTTAGCCTCAGCACTCTACAAATATCTTTTCGATAACCTTTCATCAGAACAAACAACTTCGCTGTGGCCATGTTGCAAATAGATGCCAAATGGAAATAAACTGTGTAGTGCGAGGAGAGTTGAGAAGACGAAGTAGACGAGACGCTCAGGAGATTCGCGAGAGTATTTTCTCTGTCATTAGTTCAAGTCACCGATGCATTTCTCCTCGGATATAACAGCAAGAAAATAACGAGGAAAGAATTGCCACAAGTCAGAGAAGAGAAATCCGCTGCGGAGTAAATCCTTTACGACAAACTCTCAATAGTTTTGAATCATGTAATACAAATGGTGATCAGTCAGTGATCAGGAAATCTCCAACTGCTCAGAGACAAAACAGAATGAAGACAAGGCTTTCTCCTTTGCCGATTAGGAAACAACCAGCCCATCTTGGGGAAGCAACGCCATCACCCAGATCTCCGAATAGACTTGCATGTCAAGCACGAGCTAAAGAGTGTTTCGAAAGGACAGTCTCGTTTGAACCTTAGCCGTTCGTTCCCTCTGACCAGGCATAATCAGCTCATTACAGTTCACGTGAGCCCGGTATGCTGAGGCAAGTTAAGACAGAATCTCCAGTTTCTAGAGAACAATGTGCTTGGCAGTGCAAACATCAAACCAACGGGACCTGTTCCAATTTCAGCCAGAGAGACAAACGCGGGGAGCGTGAGCGAGCGATTATCAACGACGAGAATCCTCTCCAGAATACAACCTTCATTCTCGCAGTAACGCCTGTGCCCTGATTGTTTTTCTTCCATAGAGTTCACAAACTAAAGAGAACGAAATTAACTGGGAACAGGAACTGGGAACAGCTGAAATACACAGGAAAAAACATAGACTGTAACACGAGTTACAGTACACTATTAATAATAATAATAATAATAATAATAATAACAGCAATATTAATAATAATAGTAATAGTAATATTAACAATACTAATAATAGCAATAATAATAATAATAATAATAAATAATAATAATAAACAACAATAATAAATAATAATAATAAATAATAATAATAATAATAATTAATAATAATAATGATAATAATAATAATAAAGAATTTATAAAGCACATCTTTCAGAATGTTCAGAGGCGCTTTACAGTAGAAAATAGATATGATATTCTCAGATGGATGTGACTGTGCTGCTCCAAGACTTTAATAGATATTCGGAAATCTAAAGGATTGTTATTGAGGTCATTTTTCTTGTGTTGTTGAGTTGTTTGAAGTTTCCATGGATATTTCGAGATGGTTGTTGCTGTGAATAACTCGAGTCGATAAACGTGAAAGTATTCCTCTGTTTTGAACAGCGTTTGATTGTTTTGATGCAAAATGGATGGTCGAGTCAATGAACGTGGAGAAATTCGCCTTTTCTTGAACAGTGTTTGATGGGAGTGTTTTTAACTGACCAAGTTAAGTTTAGAAGAGTTCGTATCAGTCACGAACAACAATCAACAATGTTTATTATGAACTGTTGTTTGAAATATCCATGAATACCAGCCAGATTTGGTCAGTTCCGTACTTCCAGTCACCGCCAGAATTGCTATATTTATCCTCAGCACTGCACAAATACATTTTACAGAACCTTTCATAAAAACAAATAACTTAGGTGTGGCTGTTTTGCTAAATCTCATTGGTTGTTCACGGGATACAGCGGCGCTTCTGGGCGTCTCAAAGGAGGCCAGCGATATTGGACCAATCAACTAGGTGTGGTCGTTGCCCCGTATCTCATTGGTTCTTGACGCTTCGGGGCGTTTCAGAAGAAGCCAAAGAGTTAGTACCACAAAAAACATGTCGGTAAGAGAGCCTTTGTTCTTCCTTTTATGGTAACATATCCCCATTTGCATACCGTTCTGAATAGATACTAAAAGAAAATGAAATGCGTAGTGTGAGGACAGTTGAGAGGACGGAGCGGACGAGAGACGCTCAGGATATTCTTGAGAGTATTTCCTCTGCCATTCGTTCAAGTCACAGACTCTTTCCACTCAGCCATCACAGCGGGAAAATAACGAGGAAATAATGGCAGCAAATCAGAGAAGAGAAATCCGCTGTGAAGGAAATACTTCACGGCAAGCTCTCAGTAGTTTAGGATCGTGCAATACAAATGGTGATCAGTCAGTGATGAGGAAATCTCCAACTGGTCCGAGACGAAACAGAACGAAGGGAATGCTTTCTCCTTTACCAATTAGGAAACAACCAGCCCATCTTGGGGAAGTAACGCCATCACCCAGATCTCCGAATAGGCTTGCAACCCTGGATCGTCAAGCACGAGCTGAAGAACGTTTGGAAAAGACAGTCTCGTCTGAACCTTTGGCAGAATCAACTCATCACAGGCCATGCGGCGGGCGGCGTATTCTTAAGATAGAATCTCCAGTTTCAAGAGAACAAGGTGCTCGACAGTATAAACGTGAAACCAACGGGACTTGTTTCAGTTCCAGCCAGAGAGACAATCGCGGGGAGTGTGAACGGGCGAATTTCATCGACGAAAAATCCTTTCCAGAATCCAACCTTCGTTCTCGCCGTATAAACGCCTGTGCCGTGATTGTTTTTCTTCCACAGAGTTCGCAAGCTAGAGAGCACGAAATAAACTGGAAACAGGAACAGGCAACGGCTCAAATATTTCTCGGGAACACGGGAGTACAAGCCGAACGAGCCATCAGAAACATGACCTCAATCGCGCCCAGTACACCAGCTGGTACTGCAAGACGAGTCGCACTGAATCCAGAGCAGGGGATGGTGGTACAATCAGAGAGGCCAAGTACAGCGGCAGCGCGTCCCAGAAAACTGCTGAACCGGCGCCAAGCGCAGAACAATGTGCTGCCAGTAGTTGGGCCACTCGACAGTGTTTATGTTGAAGAAACGGCCCCGCTTGACCTGCACACGGTTACCGGGGACACCCGACAGCGAAGACAAGCTCAAATACACCGTGAGGGTATGCGCGGTGAGGGCAATATGCCTCATTCGCCCACAACTGGGAGATTCAGGAGGGTAGGTCGTGAACAACCTCGAGTAGTGATAGAGCAGGTAGTTGAGATTGAAGAAATGTATAAGAATCGGCGCACTGCTGTTTGTACTGCCACTGACACTGCCTTTAGAGACAGGCAGCATGCACGAGTTATGGCAAAACGTCTCTAGTTTACTAGCCAACCACTTTAATCGTGGGAAAATTGTTGAACTCAGTCGAACCGAAGGACTGCTAAACTCTGTTCCTTTAGCTGTTAGCTTCCCTTAAATGAAATGTCTAACATTAGATATTGTTTTTACTCAGGAGAGGTTCATTATAGTTGAACTCTTTCTCCTAACTAAGAAGAAGGTCCAATTTACTGACAGTCGATAATTCATTCGCCTGGGGGTTCCCGACACATTAGAACCTGCTGCAGTGTGATTGGTAATTGTGCTTTACGCACAGGCCAGTGTACTGCACGAGGAACGAACCTTTTGTTGGATTCAACTTTCCAAATACAAATAACTGACAGTCCTGCAAAATTAAACCTTTTCTCACAGGGTTTCTAGTATCTTTCATATTTGGACGATCCAGTCTTTGTTGGAAGAGAAAGGGATCAGAAAGGGAACAAATCCAGATTTTGCGCGTGGGTACGGCAGCCCAAAATATCAGTTACAACTGTAGAACGACAGTAAATCCAGATTTTGATAAAACTTTTGATCGTGCGTACTGCAGCCCAAAACATCAGTTGGAACTGTAGAACGACAGCAAATCCAGATTTTGACCGTGCGTACTGCAGCCCAAAACATCAGTTGGAACTGTAGAACGACAGCAAATCTAGATTTTGACCGTTCGTACTGCAACCCAGAACATCAGTTGGAACTGTAGAACGACAGCAATTCCAAATTTTGATCGTGGGTACTGCAGCCCAAAACATCAGTTGGAACTGTAGAACGACAGCAATTCCAGATTTTGATCGTGGGTACTGCAGCCCAAAACATCAGTTACGAGTGTAGAACGACAGCAAATCCAGCTTTTGACCGTGGGTACTGCAGCCCAAAACATCAGTTGGAACTGTAGAACGACAGCAAATCCAGATTTTGATCGTGGGTACTGCAGCCCAGAACATCAGTTACAACTGTAGAACGACAGCAATTCCAGATTTTGATCGTGCGTACCGCAGCCCAAAACATCAGTTACGAGTATAGAACGGCAACAAATCCAGATTTTGTCCCTGGGTACTGCAGCCCAAAACATCAGTTACGAGTTTAGAACGGCAGCAAATCCATGCATGCAGATTTTGACCGTGGGTACTGCAGCCCAAAACATCAGTTATAAGTGTAGAACGGCAGCAAATCCAGATTTTGACTATGGGTACTGCAGCCCAGAACATCAGTTACGAGTTTAGAACAGCAGCAAATCCAGCTTTTGTCCGCGAGCACTTCAGCTCACAGCTATTTCATAAAAGCACTATATATATTTTCTACGTCGCGTCTCAAACTTGACATAGTATGTCTTTCCCGTGAGGGTCGGGCAATTTGCCCTTTGGAACACGATGGCAAAGAACTGGTACTGTTTCATAATTTTCTAGTATCAGCTAAATTAGATTAATATATATGTAGATTAGAAAAGTAACTTGACGATCTTGCCATCCAAAGCGTGATGCAAGCAAATTCAATAGACACA